>JAUTBT010084171.1:0-30843 GCA_032361225.1 Lepetodrilus schrolli | reverse complement strand
CGATATCAGCGAAACTAATCATTGCAACTGTATGTTGGCATATAGGATGTCTTAGTTTCTAATTCCCTCGTCAATTGTCAGATAGGTTTTCAAACAATGATACTCTGATACCTGAGCCATTATTCCGCACATAATGCATTCCATTAAAATGGTTTGTGATCATATACGTGAGATTCCTCTCGTCCATCTTTGCGACGATAATACCCCCCCCCCCCCCCACCACTCTTCGAGTTCAGTTTAGAGTTTAGACGATCGCAGGTGTTTCAATGTACACTTATCTACATTGACATACTCGGGATGACACGGAATTGATTAACTACAATGCCGATATCATTGGGTCTGGTGATGATACATTTCAGGTTTTCTACATTTTCCAGAACTTAAGAATAGTTATTCCTTATTTTACAAAGGAGGTGTAGGGTCAGACACTCTGCTACACACTACGTCGTTACCGTATGCATCCTATACGTGAATGCAATATTATAAATCCAATCGAAGTCAAAATATGTAGTATAGCACTATGCCAATTTCCGTATTCACCCAATATCAAAAGAAACGTCCACTAATAAATATATGCTGTCGTCGTATTGATATGATGTACTTGCCTTCCGATGGGTGGCAATATATAAGCGATGTCAGTAAAAGCAATACTGCATACTCATGTTATACTCATTTTAATATACAAAAAAAATTGTTTTTAACCTGTACACAGTGTAATATTACTGTGCGATTAACCAATGCCGCAAGGTGAATATGTTTTAATTACTTAAAGCTAACTAATTACGATGTTTTAACTATGTCCAGTGGGGTTAAATATATAGTTCGTAAACAAGCATAATACACAACGCAGCTACCTATTTTATTTGCAATCCAATGTATTAATTCGTATCGATATCACTAATGTATTCACTAGTTTTGCCAATTTGAATAATATGACCGAATAGTCCTACCATTAACTAATAACAAGAAAACACATTTCTTTCGCGACATTGAAGTAGTCCAATGGTTAAGTCTTAAATCGTTGCCTAAACCAAAATACATATTAACCATTAGCTTCGAAACTATTAAATATGAATGTATAGCAAGGAAACGTAACTGATTTATAAGTTCAAAATATAATATATACATAAGCGTTGAAGCTTGTTAATCAGTTATCGGGAATAGATGAGAGGCATGCGACGTTAATCGTTCGTCATGAATATGCATTAAATGATATGCTTAGATAAATCATTGCACGCGGGAGGCAGCCTATGTAGAAGGCACTGGTCGATCAATGTATAACAAATCAACTGGTTATAAACGCTCCTCAACATGTGCATCGTATGGTAGTTGTGAATGTTTAGTATAAACCCACGGTCCAATGGTATACATGGCCAACTGCAATGTCGCTTCAATATTTGTTTGTTGTATATGTATTATATTAATTACTTATTATGCAATTAGTTAGATGATGAGTGAACATACCATTTAAAACGTCAACATTCTAAAAACCTATAGGTTCGATCAATATCACAAATGGTGTTGTATTTTTCCTTAGTGATGTTACGTTTCGAACATGCATATTAGTGGAATTAGCACTATCCAAGTGTGTTTTGTTGTTATTTATGTATTTATTTATGTTTTTATTATCATCATCAGCAGCATCAGCATTATTATTAGTAATAGTATTATCATAATTCATAATTTGAGAAAGGCATAATGCACACAGGTACATGCCCCCTCCCCCCAACCCCACCCCCACATGCAAATTCACATCCTGACGATATGCCTTGTTGGCATTTTCTATTTATGGCCATTGAATTAACTCCATACTTAAATAAATGTATATAGGTATAATAGTGTGTATGTTGAGAACGTCATGATAGACGCACATACATTCACACACGCACGCACTAACACACCCACACCCTATTCTCACGCCGGACTAGAGAGAGACACATTCCCACACCCAGATCCAAACTGGCACCGTGCCACCCACGTTAACAATACTACATGTAGTTCATTGTAACGTGTACACCAGAGAACTAGTAACGCTGCAAATGTACATAACAAAAATGAAGTAAAGGAATGAAGCATTTCAATAGGTGGTAATGGTCTGTGAAGAACGCGTTCAGATTCGTTCTATTGCCGTGTGTGTTTAGTGCCGCATGCGTCTAGGACTATTGGCATGATTGGCAGATGCCGTTCCTCGACTACTGTATGGGGGATCATAAAAAATGTGTCACTGCTCCGACTTCTGACTTACGTGTGCGGTAGTCTTCTTTTATCCGATCACGTCCCTGCATAAATAGTCTATTATTCTTGGTTTTACAGCCGTATTAATTCTGCTTTTTCCAGCAAGCTTATGGCGATATGATACGATGCTGATGAAATGTATAATATCAGCTCAATTCGTTGTAATTGTCCGTGCAGGTGGGACTTTTAGCAGAATATATACACTTTGTCATGGAACCGCGAGAAGAATGAAAAAATACTCAGTAAATCTGTCCAAACATATCAGCCTCTACCCCTAACACCTGTGTGATACTGTGATTGAAATGAACGCAGCGGCGTGTGAAGTCTCGTGTACTAATATATGTTCAGGTTAGACGTCTGTGATATACGATACATCAACCAAACGTTTGACTAAACATGTGTTCACTGTTAAATGCGCATGTATGATAACATTAAGCAGATTGAATAACAGTAATATGATGATCGGCAAGTTCAGTGCATATTTGATAACCGCGGTATCATATCATATCCTATTAAATTGAATATGCTGCCAACTACTATTAAACCACAATGAAATGCCAATCACTTGTGTTGTTATTATTAAATACATAACGATAAATATTATTTAATATTGACTTTTTTATTTGGTTTATCCACACACATACACGCGATATACATTTCAATGATAGGTGAACATAAACTAAATTTAATTTTAACATCAATATCACATTACATACATTTTAGTGATAATATATGAAGCAAGTTTAACGGAATGTATGCAAGTATGTATTATGCAATGTTGACGCTACTTTTCATCTGTGAGATTTATTTACATGAATAGGAAGCATTACAGACTAGACGATATTTATCGCCGCAACAATGTTTCCTTAAGTTGGCACAGAATGTGTCTTGGCAACACTTTGCTATGCATTATAGGCGACCGTATACGGAATAGAACATGCTCCTATTCAAGGCGATCTCAATTTCGTCGTCGCAACACATGGGAGACAAGCAACTTTTCACTATACACTAGGCAACAAATATCGCAGCAACACTGTTGCGGCGATAAAAATCGCATAGTCTATAATGACCTTTATGCATTCATTCAGCACATTGGTATTAATGATGTCGTTATTAATGTCCCCGTTATTCATGTTTAATGCACGGGAGACTCTAAATTATTTCTATAATATTATTATACTAGTTACCATTTATTATTGTTGTGTGTTTATTCCGTTTGGAAAAAAACGCAATTCCTGAAATATGACGCCGTGCTATCTTTAGCATTGCATTGCTGTGGATTGAGAATAATATACATGTAAGTTTGGATGGCAATGTATTCGCGAGAGTCGCTCTCATGCTATAACACAAAATATGTTCAACGAATTGATCTCAGCCGCTACGTGTGATGAATTGCATGCCGTGCCCTATAACTGACGAAAAAAGAAACGTTCAAATAGGTTCCAATCTGACGAGCAGACACTTTACCAGACAGTCTGGCGCAACCACCAAAAAAATCCCTAAAAAAATAAAAACTTTAAAAAAAAAAAAGGTGCTTGTATCAAGGTATATTACACGTGGTACCTCCTTAAAAAAACACGTCAATTCTGACCAAACATATACGAAGTGTAACTGTGCTGGCAAACACACTGTTATTGAAATGATGCGAAAGAAAATGTTAACCTGATTATCAAGCTCGCAGCAGCAATTATCTATTAACTATTAAAGGCCAGCATGGATGCGTGAGAGTACAGAATAGTCCATAGTGCGACACGCAAAGGTCTGGGTGCGGTTTATGTTCAATAGTCAATCACGCATCCGAAGACCGCAGTGCCGTGATAGTTTAGTATTAGACCGGGGTCCCCGGACATCTTTGATCGAGTTATTCACAGGGGCACAAACAACCAATATGTATACATGAAACGAAGGAGAGTCTACCTATATGTACATGCCTAAATCTTGAAAAGTAATCGTTTTCTTATATTACATACTTCAATCACACCCTATCCTCTTAGAAGTGTTAACACGCCTCGTTTCATACTGTGCGAGAACAAAGGGTTTCACAAATCTGCAAGCAAACTTCCCAGCCTTCAGGCATTAATATTCCATTGTCTCACATACCCCATGAGATCACAAGTGCCATGGGATAAATCAATAAGCATACTCTAAATTGTAGACATCACAGATCATAATCTGAATACGATCAGTGTTTTATCTCGGGTCACTGAAGGCACTGTTTGATCAACTTAGCATACCAATAACTGTCCTGTAGAATGTGGTGAAATATTCATAAAGTCGTAACTTCTCTATATCAGATACATATTTAGACAATAATAATGAATTGACATTTGATAAACTTTATAATGTATTAATTGTATAATCTTTATTGTGCATAAGAATTTCGTAAATTGTATCACTGAAATATTTATCCATATGGAATTCCCTTATCGAGACTTCAAAACGTAAAGCAGATGAATTTCTTTCAGAAATGTGCATTGCACATCTATAACTGCTAAGTACTATTGAGCGTCAGAGTATACACATGTTAAACCTCCAGTGTGTCAACTGAAGGACGAACAAAATGTATATTCTATTAAAATATAGTAACCAATCAGAACGTGTGGTGGCAACGGTAGCATACTTATAAGTTGTGGTGGTAGTAGTAGTAGTAGTAGTAGTGGTAGTAACAACATAATTAGCAGGATCAGCAGATGCATCCTGAACAGCAGCAACATTAGTACAGTAGGCGCAGCAGCAACAACAGCACAAGTGGCTGAGTAACATCAACAAATACAGTAGTAAAACTGGTGTCAGCAGCGGCAGCATCAACATCAGCAGCAGTAGCAGGAATACTAGTCACAGCAATATGTGTGTCAAGTGGTTTATCATAGCATCAGTTGACTGCCACATCACATGCTAGCTACCTACAGTCTGCTCTCGAAGACAAGCACATCTTTCCCAGTAGACATATCACTCAAACGTCTGTCCTCTGACTAGCATGGCATATGTGTAAATAACTACATCAAAGGAAACTTCGCTGCTCACTGGAAATGGATTACACAACCGAGTGTGCCTGAGCTGAAATGAACGATTAATGGGAAGGTTTGCCAAAAGTAATATACATCAACAGCAGCTGTGAACCTAAAGCTTGCAAAAGACATATCTGCAAATCTGTACAGTGTTGCAATCTGAAAACGTTAATCTTGACTCAATTTACATGAAGGCCAGCCCATTTTTTGTCGATATCTCAATATAGTTAAGCGACACATGCGTAAGACTTAGTTCTAACGAATATTCTGAAATGAACAGCTTGCGTGATACTGAAATGCCAAGTTCTTGATGAAACATTCACACAGAGGTAACTTGAAACAATGAACAACACTGACAACGTAGAATAGGCTTAACTCGTTCGTGTTCAGAAAGAAATACTCTGAACGCAATAAATGTGTTCTACACGCACTTCTCCTATTGAAAATTCATATTATCGGAAACTGAATACAAGCAGAGGGAAACCAACACGTAAAAAGCAAACCCAGTGCCCCAAGAATATGCATGGATGAAGACAATTGCTTTCATTAGTTAGTGCTTACCACGATCATTTTACGTCGGTAAAGAATACGTCTCAATAAAGCATACGTTAATGATGAGTCTGTAATGTTTAATCTACTTGCGGGGACTCATGATTACACCTCAGAAAACCCACATTCGTATTGGTAAAATTCGTACTTCATGATGCATACTTGTTTGCCTTGAATCCACGGAATCCTTGACGGTTTATGGTATATAGGTTACCATCTAATGTTTTATAGGAAGTACTTTATCATTATTAATTATCAAATATTAGTATGCTACTAGTATTATTAACAGTTTCTGTGCAAGTGTGTGGTAAATAGGTGTGTGTGTGTGTGTGTGTGTGTGTGTGTGTGTGTGTGTGTGTGTGCGTGTGTGCATGTGCTTAAAAAAAGCAACGCCCACAACTTGAGCTTAAAACGCAAGTTTCCAAAACAATTCTACGAAACAAAGATGTACGAAACAAGCCTGCTCTTCGGACAGATACATCAGCATACTTGATGGTCATACTGTACAGGTGTCATACTCCAGGTGAGACACAAGGTGTAAGGAAGTCAAGGCCGCGTAGATCTCTGACCTCTCACACCTAACTGCCCATGAGACATGGGCCGTGCTGGAAATGTTGACATAAATTGGAGCTCGCACTTTTCTTACTGTCAAAACTAATCCACTTTTATGCCGACATGTCCACATCCTGCCTATTTACTGTTGAAAAATATCGGTTGCTGGAGTAAAATATGACGTACGGTCAATTCGCGGAGGTTTGTGACGTCCTCTCGTGTGTTTCTCTTGTGTTGGAGGATTTAGGACATACTGCCGCATGGATGTCTCCCTCCACGTGGTAAAGCCGTGGTTGGCAGGCGGAATTATGTTTATGACGAGAAGTTATTCCAGGTGTTGCAATTATTTAGGTTTGCATATATTACTAAGGAACGTCGTATTAATAACTGCTGAATAATCGTATTCACTGTATACATGTTGTATATTTTCCGAATGATGTTCTTCTTCGTAACGTCATATTCCTTTATGGAGAACGTTATAAAATACAAATGTTGTGCTTCTTAATTCGGTATAGACATTTGTTCTTCGTTTTAGTTTTTTGGGTTAACTTAATTCTTCTTCTTTTTAAATTTATGGGTTCATTTATTTTAACTCATTTAATAACTATAGCATCGTGAACAATTAAAAATATATATCAACGGCAGGAATGGATGTTCATCAATCAGTCGAAAATATATCACAGATGACATTTTTTTGACAAAACGACATATAACAAGCACTACTACAAGACATTTGACAAGATGAACAATTCTAGCAATGCTAATTGATCGGAAATAGTTGCAAGGAACTAATTTGCTAACTCGATCAGTAGAGTTGGAACAAGGTGATTTGCTCCAAACGGATTTTCTATGAACGTCCTTTTCATTATTGCTAATGTCTCCCAGTGGACAGGGGAGGTCACAGGACGAGACAGGACAGGCCGCTTAGAGACTGACGCAATTGGAAATTATGATCGGCGAGTGAAGCTACAAATACTAGCAGGCTTGTGCGCCTGACAGAGGACATTTATTTGACCCTCAAAGTCTTCCTTGGTTGTGATCGTTTTATCAAAATTAACAAAAGCGCAGGAGATGCAAGGCGGTTTGTGATCCTACCAACGACTCCAATGTCTTATTATCCGTCGGCTGAAAGAGCGATTTTACGCAACTCGCTTCTCAACTATAAATCATTCGGAGTTTGGAATTGAGTCTTCTGAAGATGAACTTCTGGGAACTTTCATCAGTACCGCAAATACGCTGGCTTTAGACTTAGGATTACGCACGTCCAAACTGTCGACTTTGATATCATATTTCCTGTATGTGATTTGAAACTGTCGGATGAACTAATCTATTTAATACATACTTGGAAGGACAGTATAGATGCATTTCTGTGGTGTGATGCCATTCCAGTAATTAATGTTTAGATAACACTGCATTCAGTCTAGTATGCTTGTTACTGCATAGCAATAGTATGTAGCATTTTACACCAAACACTGCTCTGTCATTCTGCGTATTAGTACATCCATTAAGCGGAACATGTCATAAACAGTATGTGCCCAACTAAGAAGCATGCCATTACATTACATTAAAGCATCTAAATGCAAAGGACATTAATGTGCAATATAATTTAGAACGATATTCGTATTCGTATTTTAAACAAGCATCATATGCGCAAGATATACCAATTTACATACCAGTATACCAATTAAACTCTAATGCTTAATGACTTGTATTAAAGTATGTTTTGAAACTATAACTATATTGCATTTGTAACGCAGTACGCATTTAAATACAACATTGTGTCACAGTGTAAGTAAAACTAATTCCCTTCTAGGTAAACAAAAAAACATCTCAATTTATGAGTTGACATTGATCACGTGTATCGTTTGTCGTTGGCTATAGCGTACTAGTATTTCATTTGCTATTCACTAGCATATACGGTGTATCGTTTGTCATTGGCCACCCTCTACTATGTATCGTTTGTCATTGGCTATCAAATACGGCGTATTATTTGTCGTTGGCTAGCATGTACAGTATAGTATTTGACCGACTATCCTGTACTGTGTAATTTGCCATTCTTTGTAGTATACTGTATATCGTTTGTTCTTGGCTATCCAATACTGGGTATACGTTGTCGCTGGCTATCAAATACGGTTTATCTGTTGTCATTGGATACCATGTGAGATGTATCGTTTCCTATGTTGACTGTTTGCATGTGACCACACTAAACATTGAGTTTTAATTTTCCAATTTAATTAATCTAGTTCCCAAGTTCTGATTCAATGCTATTCAGTTGAGAGTATTAGTCAAGTGTTACATTGCCATAATGTACAATGTTGTCAACATGTGGCATCGACAGCTAAAAATCATCAGGGTTTGTGCTGTTGTTCAGGCATTGATCCTAGGTGTGGGCCGGGGATTAGACGTAGTTCGGACATTGGCCAATTTGTAAGCAGCAGGTCAATTTGACCTCCAAAATGTCACGTTGACCAACCAGTTGTTCACACGAACGTTGTATAGGTGTACTTCCGGAAAATCACACGGTTCTGGTAACAATGCGCTTCTACTAATAGCACTTTATCTTAGAAACAATATGCGATTGCCTCCATAAAGTTCACATTCGGCCATTGCGACAAAAAAGTTACTAGCTGCCATTTTGGAAAGTCAAAATGCCACTCTAAATTAAATGTATTTAAAATATATATTTATTGAAACAAATACTCAAACACATTATCTAGATGGATGTAAAACCATGGGCAATCTTCCTACATGTCAAATATGTATTACTAGTATATAGCAATGTGTGTTACCCCGAAGGACGGATTTTGCATTCGTATGCTCTCAATTATTGCAGTGAATAATCTGGATCTTGGCAGCAAAGTTAGGAGGTGGTAACATATGGAATACTGGTGAATCATACAGATGATATGTAGTACCACACATACATCGATGTAGCTAAATGATGAGTAAACGAGGCAGCGCACTGCTTTATTTAAGTCCATAAGTTAATTGTAAAGTTTTATTTTAATGATGTAGTGTTACCACTACTGCATTAATTATTTGTATATACATGTGTGTGTGTGTGTGTGTGTGTTGTGTTGTGTTGTGTGTGTTTGTGTGTGTGTGTGTGTGTGTGTGTGTGTGTGTGTGTGTGTGTGTGTGTGTGTGTGTGTGTGTGTGTGTGTGTGTGTAGTTTTTGTAGACCTTAGTTTGGGGATATCGTGTTAAGAGTAAATATTTAGGTACACATACACATTTGTTCCACAAGTATGTGTATGCGTGGTATACATGATTCATATGCATGCTCGTGTCGATTTCAGCCACATGTAATCATGGGTTTTCGCATGCACATACGTATGCGTATATGCACATGCCCACATACAAGCACGCACACACACATACGCACGCACGCACGCATACACCCATAGAAGCATCCACGCATGCATGCCCGTAGGCATAACCCATTTATACATGTATAGATTTATACTGAAATGGTTCTGTGTTAAACTAGGAGCTGTCTTGTTGACTTCTGGACCACGATAGATGATTGTAATTTTGGAAAATAAATATTGTTGAAATCCACACATGCATTCACAAATTCAGAATAACAAAATGCAGACATATATGGTAGACATGCAGGCATGTGCACCAAATAATTAATGTTTATAATCAAATTAACAACGACTGCTAATTTACAGTTATCGTTTAATATATTCAGTGAATAGTTGCAAGCTAACGTTATTCGTGAACTGCATACACGTCGATATTATATCAGTACGTGTTTCATCCAATATTAGGTCAACTGCTTGCTTCATCAGGTTATCCACCTATGATATGTGTGTCACAGAGACTAATATGAAACATATAGTGAACACAATTGCCAATTGTTGTCTTGCATGTAACACGTTCCACGCATGTTATATGCTCACCATAATTATTATAAGGAGGACCATAATAGTTCGGTCTTATCAGTTACATCGATCTAATATCATGAAGTATTGATGAAAGACATAAAGTGAAGCGTTGTAGAACTGATTAGTAATGCATGTGTCCTCGCCGGCTTTAAGATGTGTCTACAGCTGGGCACGTCTAACTGAGTGGAATACTAATCATGACTTTCTAACTAGTTCGCGTACAATGCAGTAATATTATTAATTGCGTATAGGATGCATGATAGAATAATACTTAATAATTAGTGAATTATTTGTGAGTTCATGATTTATATATGATATGTTATTATTAATATTATTATTATTAGTAGTATTATGTGTATTATGTGTATTATTATTATTAGTGGTAGAAGTAGTAGTAGTAATAGTAGTAGTTTGTTTATTACTATTATTACTGATACTAATAGTAGTAGTAGTAGTAGTAGTAGTAGTAGTAGTAGTAGTAGTAGTAGTAGTTTGTTTATTACTATTATTACTGATATTAATATTAGTATTATAGTAGTAGTAGTAGTAGTTTGTTTTTTACTATTATTGCTGATATTAATATTATTATTATAGTAGTAGTAGTAGTAGTAGTAGTAGTAGTAGTAGTAGTAGTAGTAGTAGTGTAAGTAGTAGTATTAGTAGTTTGATATAAAAAAATTCATTACTGAATAATGAGTGGTATTTATATCAGAGCTACTATTTCCATTGTTAAGTTGACTACTTGGATTTCACTGCACCATTTTAACACTCAGATGGCACTATTGAAATGGATATGTATGTGATTGGTTGTAGGTAACCAGATGCACACGGTAAACGAAACCTGCGTTATATATCACAGATAAATCAACATCTGTTGAGATTTATTCCCAATGTCTGTATATCTACTCTGGTTACAAATAACATCGTATATGCTGAATTATAGATGTAGTTGGTGGAAACTCTGGGCTGAAACAGTCAGCACTATTAAAATTAATCCAGCTTGCAGATACACGAGACGGTTTTGCAACGATGTCACGCAGCACTGGAATTGAACACTAAGAGTTGCTTGTACTTAGAAGTAGAAGGTTCTAACCAACAGTGCAAATTCACACACACGAAACAAAACCAATCGAGCGATAAGGCCTGAAATTAACGTCACGAGTCCGCACGCAGCTTTAATGCAGGTTTATTTATTGCAGGTAGCCATAGTGGACAGTAACCTGACTTGGTCACAGTCTATCCTTGTGATAGACTGACCGCTAATGTGTCACCAGTGTAATTTAGGTGGGCATGGATCTGATGTAACGTAGTCGGACAGAGACAAACAGGACTTGTTCATTCTATGGTAATGCATGGTACAATTTGTAACGATCATACGTGGACATGGTCTTCGGGGGATGGAGAGAAACTACATGCAATGTGGGCATTTACCACAGCAGATTGGGTAGTGATTTGAATAGTATGCCTTCCTGCGATATGTCTTTGTCATTTTCAAAACAACAGAAAACATCGATTGTTCATCAGTCTATACAATGCGAGGTGTTAATAGTAGCAGAGTTTAGTCAGCTGGACTAATCGTAATTACAATAACGCGATGTGCTGCTTGAATTGAGCATATGTATTTCATTTTTAGTAACGCACGTACACAATAATAAAATTCAGCAACGCATATTTGACATAAGTTTACTCATTTCTACTAGTATTCACACAAATTCCAGCACAACTCACATTTGCTATCGATGCATTAGAGAATGGTCAGTTTATTAAATATTTACCCTTATATTGTACATACTCATCTGCAATACATTGCATGTTCAAGATACATATTTTTGTTGATTTCTTCCGTTATAACATGCGCGTTCCATCAGGAAACTATACCTGCTATTTAGACAGCCCATGGGAGGCGATGTTTGACTAGTTCACAATGCACATATTCCGCTGAATTTGTTTCTGTTGTTCATACAACACTGTCGCTATTTCCTCGCGTGACGAAGTATATTATTAATATGTTTGTACTCAAACGACAACGAATATCTTGTTTCGTTCCATTGTTATAGCATGTGTTTTGATACTACTGGGCTAACAAGTGCAACTGTGTTTATCTCTAAGACAGTTTCAGTTTAAATTAAATATAGCTCACGTACCGAATAGAAATGTATTTATACCATTCTCAATCAGAAACCTATGAACCATGAATAATTTTAATAAGTAAGAAGACACATCAGTTTACTCATTTAAGAATGGAAAATTAAAATTATTTACTTATTTAAGAAATGAAAATTATTACATTTGGTGTAATCAAGTTTAGTTTATCAAATACATTCATACGATTGTTTTCTAAATGTAATTGTACTTCAATTAAAAAAGTACAGCTTCAGTTTGTATGCAGTGCACATGAACACTACTCAACATACAGCAGACAATGTATGTAATGTTAAGATTTAATCAACTACACATTAACAGGAAATTGCTGACATTAATTTACACCTGCAGCCTGTACACCTGCAAACTATTAATATGCAAAGTTGACATAATAGTGCTGCTAGTGTTCCTTTACGGGAATCATGAATGATGATGTTTCCTCTGTGTTTAGCTCTAGTAAATACCAGGTATGTATGTGTAAAGTATATCCACTTGGAATGTGAATAGGACCGGTCTGGGGATTTCCCTGTTAGATATTTACTAGATAAAGTAATTGTCTCAATTGAATTGTAATTTGAAGGTGATCCTAATAGGCAACACACACTTGGCATGTTTTGTCAAACGTACAAAGTCAACCGAATAGTGTTTAAATTCAATATCGTTGCACTGCAACAACGCGCGATGCAGAGTTTGGAGTGCAGTAATGACACAGTGATACATAAATACACCGTTTTCCATTACGATAGCACATCAAGTAATTGATTGGTTCGATGATTATGACTAAAGACTATTTAAGCCACATAAATAAATCATGAACATGCTTTTTATTTATGTTGTCATTCATGTTTTAGTTGTTTTTAAGTACAGTTGATTTACATAACGTGTATATCAATTTATCTTACTAATTGTAAGATAATTTCCATAATCCTTAGAATATGTTTCACACACAAAGAGTTAATTTTAGGTGAAACTCCGATAGCTTAAGTACAGTATGTGTATGAATAAATACATATTATATTATTTCAATACCCAAATGGGTACACACGTTCACATTCACACAGAAATAAGGAGATAGCTTTGATATCAAAGAGCATGTGTAAATAGTAAATGTTAGACCATCATCGAAGGTATTCGCGTACATCATGATCAACTTTGTTCTTGACATCAATTGTGATGAATAGTGTGATTCCACACAATTACAGTACATGTCCAAGATATCTGTCTGCTGTGTATTTGTGTATGAAATAGCAATACCAGTTAATGCCATCCGCTATAAAAAAATAGTTATCTATAAATACACTCCTGAATTACATTATAAGTGTGTATTGTATTTATTAATTTGTCTTTCACTATGATCATTTCAGTGTTTTACAAAAAAAAAGGAGTTTTCAATGTATGTTGTTGTATTCTAATATATATATATATATATATATATAATGGTGTTTTATTATTGTTGTATGCTGATGTTTGTTTCTAAAAATATATTCTAAAACAAGTTTAATGGAAAATTTGAATAGGTATACGAGTGCAATAACGTTGAGTGAGTATTGAGTCCGCTAACAGGACCATAATCTAGTTCTATTTTAAAGTCAAGAGCAGTTACTGAACAAGTTTAAGAGATGCTATAAAATCGGGGCATTAAAGACAGAGGCACATAAAATCTGCAGCAATTCATTCAAGTTATTGTGATGTATTGAGTTCCCTTTAGCTGACAGGATTGGTCGCATGCCTCGTCCAAACGATGCTGAGTATTGCCAATAAAACAGATATGGTTTTACAATACGAATGTGCTCGGTATATTGCCAACGAGGAAACCCTCATAATGTACTGTTTAATTATTATATTTAGTGTTGTTTTACTGCTCATAATGCAGCTAGGGTCAGTGTGTCTTACACAAGGAAGAGGATTTAGTGTTCGAAGCAGAGCTGCAGTATAGACGCGTTCTAGGCTTCTAAATGGTCTCATAAAATGAATTTAGTACCGCGTTGAGGAATATTAAAAAGGTAGGGTCCTATTTTATGCGGCGTTATCGTAAATCTGAACAATCTCGCATCGCAGGCTTGGAGAGACATAACTTTGACAATAAAAAACGGGGAAAGGGGCGGTTTAGGTGGTTGCAAGCACTTACCTACGATTCCCATCCAGGGATAGAAGGGGGATGCGGACGTCTCGCTAGACTTTCCTTGAAGATCCGAGTCCGAATCTTTTGGGGACATGGAACAGGCAGACCCGACTTTGGCGTCCAGCGGCGGGGTGTAAGGGCTTCCTTGTTGATTTCTGTTCGGTGATGGCGTGGATATATGTTGTTGTTGTCCCCAGTCAACATTTTGGTGGCTCTGGCGAGGATAAGCACCAGCCGCTGGGAAGTTTCTGGATATGTTAGTGTCGTCTGCTACCTGTGTCTGCTGCTGTTGCTGTTGTGGACTAGGGTACACAGTCGGCTTGTTCTCATATCCATTTTCCCCTGCACTTGGGTATTGAAGGTTGGGAGTTTTCAGCTGGTTATAGTAGTGGAGTGAACTGTTGTTATCGTTGGTTCCATAACCTCCGGTGTGATAAGGAAGCTGGTCTCCCAAACGGGATGCGTAAACTCCGTAACCAGGCGTGAAACTGTTCGTACTGTAGTGGTTGTCCGAGGAATATTGTTGAAGAAAAGGAGATGAGAAGTATGAATTCATTTTTGTGGATATATGATGGAAGGACAATTCCGACTACATGACCTATCCGAATAGTGTGATTTGTGGGAGTTCTCACTGACTGTCGGCTAAAATAAATCATTTGCATGAGGAGTGATACGCGCTGTCGGGCTCTAGCCAATCAGTGCGCTCGTAACATCCAGCGGCGGGTTGCTTAGCCGATTCACTCGCCTATTCTAAGGCTGTAGTGTAGTACAGGAGCCTGTACCAGAACATGCGACCTTATACTAGGATATGGTTTGGGCAGAATGTTACGAGAATGGAGTGGCCAAGGGGACAACATTCTGTATCTATGGTTATATTCTGGATGAGTCTTGACGACTAGGATCAGAATGTTTGATTCCGAGAATGTGTTGCTGCACGTTTTTTGGTAAAAGAGCGAGCGAATGTAGGTATGATAGTTATCAACGACTTCCGCGCTGTATTGCGTCGCCGGGTCGGACGCTTACAACATATCATAAACACGGGCAGTGTTTACTTTGTAAACTTACTCGTTGGAAGGTACGGAAGGAAAACAAACAGCTTCTTGCTCGCTGTTTGTTTGTGAGTTCGCGTTTGAAAAGGCGAGTTTTAGAGCAAACTGTTTTCTAGTTCTAGAATTGTTACATTAGAAATAGCTACCGAAACATAGAATGTTCATGGCATACAGTTATAAATGAAACAATGGCGCTGTAAAAATAGGCATTAATTAACAGGTGACAGCGCAGTAGATGGTATCATACGTCGCGTGCAGGCCGCGTGTCTCAAATACTTCTACCTTCCCAAATAATTATACCACATTTGCTTAATTATTTTCGTTGCCATGGAACTCGCTGTAGAGACGCACGGGTATCTGGTATTTACCTTACTCAATAATTAGTATATTTTAAAATTCCATTTGAATTTTAATGTTCAACAGTTAATACGCGAATTGTTAACGGGTACACTATGGTGTCCATGGTACAACTAGAAATGAACATGTACATAAGTATCAATTCACTAAATGTATTAAATAAATTAAATTAAAATATAGTGGAGATTATTTTCTTTAAATTAGCTTTTAAATAGTAAAATAGCATTATGTAAACATTTTAAAGTAATCTATAATGACAATAATGTGTCAAATAAATATATCCTTCCCTAAATACTCAGATAATATAGTATAAAACGATAAATAAATATATATATATAGTGTATGCTACTATCAAATATATCATCTGATATGGTTAATTGTTAATCAATAATTCCCTGTGACAGGAATACATATGGGTTAAATGTAATTATCAGCTTTTCTGAAAGAGAGAAAAAAAAATGCTATAGATCAATACACACAACATGCATATGAGATACGTTCAGCCTGGAAAACTTAGGTAAATTATGATTGAAGCAATGTGTGAAGGGTTGTAATTCTTCCTAATGACAGGGGAGAATTCTATACTAATGTTGTAAATAATGATGGCGATACGTGAAGACATTGACAGATATATTGACATAATAGCGCTAGATATTGACATGAAATTTACAACGGGCTTTCATTACCGTGGTCAATGCTGTAGGTTAAATGGCATTGCGACTACATGAAATTTACAACGCTATACACCGTTGTGTCATGTATATCTATCATCATTTGCATATATGTTATTTACGACAGGTTATGCATGCGTGTGTATGTGTGTATATGTGTGTCCTTATATCCACTGCAGCGTGAACCGATTTATAAGCAGCGTGAACCAATTAAAAAGCAAACTGCTGGCGATTTACACGAAATTACAACCAAATGTAAAATAAGGATTATTGTTAAATGTCACTTCTAGAAACTTATGTTGTCTGATGTGTATATTCAATTGATTAGATGTCACCGTCAGGCGTTAAGATACTTGTAACTGGATATAACATTTGATTAAACAAAGCAATACGCTAATACTAGTACTAGTGATGGCTGAATCGATACCTGCATATTTTATTATATTTTACAAGTGTCATGCTATTCAAGAATATTCGCTAGCTCTACCGGAAAACTGGACTGTTTTCGTATCCATTCAAAATCAAAATTCAGGAATATTCAACTTGCAATATTTTATAAAATGATATGTATGAGTAAATTATTATCTTAGTCTTAAGAATTTTAGTATGTATGTTATTTATAAGAAAAAAACATAAAATAACATAATATTATGTATGTAATAATTATTACAGAAATATCACCTGCAAACTAATCGTATTATAATATGTTATTTCACAATATAATTACAATACATTAGACGATAATTACATTTGAAAAATAATTCATAATATCCATACATCTAATGTTATTAAATGTACATTGTATAAATAGTTGTAAAAGTCTCTGTACGACCTTTTTTTTATTCCAGCATTGTAAAGTTGTTATGGATTTATTACGAGATACTTATGACTCAATAACCGTTAACCGTGATGTGAACATATCCCAAGTAAATCTTATTAAATATTCCCTTACACATAGTTTAATATCTATTGAATGTATTCAATGAGCACACGTAATGAAATCATGCAATTGAAATGGTATTGCATTTATTGGTGTGTATGGTATTTGTAACATGCAAATAATGGATCATATTATTCAGTATTACTATCTTATGTATGTGTTATGAATGAATCTGTACATTAAACAACATACTAGAGACATGTATTGCTGTTCTGAAACATTAAAACATGTACAATACAAATATTACATATATCATGCAATACACATTGTATTAACTCCGTTAGAAAGAAATTAAATTATAATTAATATGACTTGTAAATATATTACTGCAATACATAATGTAGACGGCAAACATAGATACACTGCTAGAATCACATCGAGTATCGAGCGACAAATACTAACTGGAAGATTATGCCCTGGTCCATTCCCAATCATCCGATTCCGAGGAAAACGCTGGTTGCCATGGTGATGATATTGAACATACTTTATTAACCCTCAGAAACGAACCGTGATACGTGACGTCACTAGCTCGGTTCAACAGGGTAAATACAGTATGAACATGAAACAGCATGTTCAGGAAATGCACAATAGCAATTGTCAGTGAAACAACGAGGACGCGTGTCTAATATCGCCCCTATTTGCTGAGACATTTCACAGGTAAAATTAATGTTTCTAATCTGACATAAAAATGGCAGTCATCTGTAAATGTTTCTGTAAAAGAAAAAAATAATTGTAATTTCCAGTAGTGTTGATATCACTTCCGCCTTGTGTTGACATCGAAACATCGACACATTTAAATGTCTGCATGTGCTGTCTGTCTACCTATGAACTAATAAATAGGGAACTGTGTGCAATTATTAGTTCATGTTAAATATATAATAATCTGCTATGGGAAAATTATTAGTCACATGTGTATGAAATATTATTTGCATTAAATATGGCACGTGGCATTCACCGTAGGAATTCACCGATATTAATGGTTTAATTATATGCCAATCCTTCACTAATAATGTTGAAATATCTTTAAAATTGTAGAACCAATGTTTATTGTTATTTTGTTTCCGATTAAACAGTATACATCTAGATGAATAAAATATATATATGACCGTATGTTCAAGGTTAGTACACTAAGTAGTGACTAAATGCAACATTAATAAATAAATACATGCATAAATAGATACATACATACAACTAATTAATTAATTAATTAAATAAACAAACACAGGAATGCCAGTAAATTAATTGACAAATATATAAAGACACGAATGCATATACTATATATGTGCAAACAAACTAAATTAATTAAAGTATGAATACATGCATGGATTAATACACGCTTACAGACATAAATTATTTATTGTAGTGCGTTAGAGTACTGCCGTTATTCAACTCAATGCACTAATTGTGTAATAAATTCAACATTCATAAATACAGCAGTTTCCACACTATTAAAATTAATATTGCTGACATTATAACACACATAGTTAATACATTGCTTGAATATACAATATATTAGCATCGGATTATGGTTCCAATAGCGTACACGAATATACACGGTTATACTAAAGGTTATGGAGTAAAATCATCAAACGAAAGAAATACATATTTCCCAAGCGGATACCATGAAATTGCTACATCTCGTCTGTGTCTTGCGCTAATTATTAAAATACGGGGTTTAAGTTCCTACCTATGTTTATGATCTCAGGATATGATCGTTGAGTCTTCTGTCAGTGTATCTTCCTATACATATGGTTGACATATGTTGTAATGGGATCATTTTCGTTTAATAATTTGATCCTGTAAATTGAAAATGTTGTGACATGTGTACCGGGAGATTTGTGCTCGCGACGAAACCACATCGGTTGCTGTATTTTGTTTCAACTGTAGATGGAACGAGTAAGAAAATTGTG
Source organism: Lepetodrilus schrolli (assembly GCA_032361225.1). Taxonomy (NCBI): domain Eukaryota; kingdom Metazoa; phylum Mollusca; class Gastropoda; order Lepetellida; family Lepetodrilidae; genus Lepetodrilus; species Lepetodrilus schrolli. The sequence goes on along the minus strand of JAUTBT010084171.1, from coordinate 11,415 downwards.
GACATTCTTCTTATTTGAACTACTGTTACTCTTTTGCTTTGATGTGACATTTCGGAAATGTAACACACTACACATAGACTTGGAACAACAGAAGCTAGATGGAAAAAAACATACAACATACCCGCGCGAGCTGCATTGTCAATCAACGGAGTTTTGTGCTCCCTGCCGAAGTAGATTGAAAGACTAAGCGGTGGAAATTCTTCTTGAAAAGTTAAACGACCGACGGTACAAAAACTATCAACAATCCTTCAGAAGTTTGTGCGGATATTTCCGAGGAGACATAAAGGCACAAAAAGAGACAGACTTTATATTCATTTTCGCCTAGAAAAGCGACAAAGAATCGTTGAAAATGGAATTGCTCGGGGAAATGATTTATTAACAGAAAACCTAAATCTATTGGGTTTAAAGTAATTATTTTCAGCATTCGCTACAAGACAAAATTGTAACAAATTTCACATTAGAAAGAATATCCGTCTTTGAAAAAAATATGGTATATAAAGCAAACAATATCAATGATGATGGAATGGGAAACTTAAGCATTATATTTTTTTTTAGAGATAACTATTCTTGGAAAGTGTATTCAATTACATTAAAATGTCGATGGAGGTCAGTTAGGTTCACAAGCAATTGCTTACAATGTCATGACAATGTTTCTATAAATTCATTATAATTTAATGCGAGTCATTATCGAACAAATATAATACATCGAAATTCTTCGATTTAGTATAACCTATATTTACTTTAGTATTTAAAAATCATAAATATATTATTTGTTTTAATTCATAATAATTATAAAAAACATAATACCGTATTAATTATCAGGCTAAGTAAGTAAGTCATGCTGAACAATGTATACGATCACGGTGGACATAACTATTCATATAGGGTAACTGGACTGCGAACTATGTTTTGTTTCTATGTTTTGTTTTAGTATGTTGTTTTAAAATATCCATTCACATTTCCTTCAAATAAAAATTACTAGTAAACTGGAAAATAATATGTTATCCATGATAATATTCTTGTATCCATAGCTGACATTTCCCACACACGCAGTTGTCGTTTGCAATAAATTCATTCACAAATACATCCTATAATATATGATTACATCAGTAAATGTCATCTTTGTAAAAATGCAAAGATTACTAATGAAATATTGGAAAACTACCAGGCTGTGTCACCTTTAGGAAATCGATACGCGCCATCAGTTAAAGGTACACTACCGGAATTTATCACGTCGGATTTAATAAATAGCCTTTCCCAATGGTGCACGTGGTTATAAAAGTGGTCCCATTTTATTCTCATTTGCCTCACACATTGTACAGATTCCCATTTAGATAACAACGGTCAATATGTTTATATTATAATATGTATGCGACCCTTGTGGTGGCGCGTATGACCTTTGACATATTCTACTGAATATGCACATTGTACGTTACCTTTAAATCGATTGTAATTCTCAAATACCCCTTCAGAATGAATTGAAATGATTTATATAAATTTAAATGTTCACATTTAATTGTAACTCAATTTAAGTTTTCAACATTCACAAAAACAATACTTCTCGCGCACGTCATCGCCGGTGGTATTATACGCCTAGTCATGTATTCTGTATGAAGGCATCGCGTTTTTATAAAAAGTCAGGCTAGTTTTCAAGAGTAGTCGAAAGCATTGAATGTTTACTATTGAGAAGTGTTTGAAACTTACATTTTAAGCCGAGTCCCTGCCTATGTCCATGCATACAGTAAAATCGGTAGTTTAGCTAGGGAGTGCTTTACTCAAAGAGGACCGCCATTCATGGCAGAAGTCGCATTTGCCTTTGAAGTTGAAGCCTATTTCATAAATCACTCATCACATGGAGTAACAATGGTGATAGCTGAATTCAAGGCGATCATGGATTAAATATGAAAAGAAAGTTTAATTCATATTTGTTGTACAAAATACAGCGGGTGCAGTTCGGTAAATAGAGACACACACAAAAAAACGTGGGTGCCGCTTCTAATCGTAGAGTTGTTATATACTGCAAGAGGCCACCGGTGAATGGCCCACTTTGTAACCGTGACGTCACGCGAGACGATCCAATATGGCGTCGGCATTTCTCTCACAGTTCGGCAAATAGTATTGCTTCACCCGTGTGGCACGTCTAACTCGCCTTCATCTGTATTCATTAGCCCAGTGACAACACTCATCAACCTATCTTCTTGTTTTAGCGCGCCACTTTCGATAAGGTCGCTTATTACACGAAAAATACATTTTTCAAAGGCTGTTATTTCGTAGAAGCGTGCTCCACAATCGCTGGGGCTTCTCACTACGCTGAATGAGTTAGCTGGTCACTAATCAGAACGTGCGCTGGAGTGGACAATCAATTTATCTGGGCAGTCTGACCAATACGAAATAGTTCCCCTCCTAACCGAAAGGAATGGCTTGCGGTATCCGATCCTCGCGCTAATGCAAAAAGTGTAGTGGTTTCTTTTAACAGGCTCTTTTAATACTCGCCCCTTGACCCTTGCTATTGGATGCTGGGCGAGTCTGATGAAAACATGCCGACCCCTTTATACGGAAATTGATAGATTCTTTCAAGCTACTCGTGTAGCTATTCTCGGGGAGTATTGACAATTTATGATGCCTTTGTAACGCGCCTGACAGAGGTGTCAATTTAGGAGTATTTACACTAATTAGGTTTTTTTCGGTGCCAACATCCGACCTTGAACAGATTAATCTACGATTTGAAGTTTTCTCGTCCATCTTGTAAGATTGATTCGCAATATAAAACTCTCGTATTCAATGTTACCCTCGAAAAAAGTGTTTTTCCGAAGCAATATAAGCGTAATAAATTTGTCAGAGAAATTAATCAAATGTTATTCGGTCGCATGCTTGCTTCGGATTCTTAATTCAATGTTGGCGTAATTTATCGACTGGTATTGTCTGTTAGATATATATATATTTATATATATAAGTAATACACGTGAATGTCTTGCAAAATGATGTTAAGTTTCGTGTATTGTTGCAACACGAATAGCGATAAGTCAAGCCGGGAGAAAAAGGCAGATATATTTCACGCATGAGCGAGCAAAGGGATTCTAACTTGGGTCGGAGTTATTTACGATATGTCTACCCTTAGCGCCGAGGAAATAGACCCTTCTACTCGAAACATTAAAGGGGCTATCTTGCGCTCTGCTGTTACTAACTCGGTTGGAAATACTTTTCGTTTGCCCTTCGTTACGCTCTCTCGAATTCCTCTTTGATGAAAAATACGTTAGACAGGATAATTTTTATAAGTACAAATACAGATAGATATGGACAGATTTAGATGTAGATGTAGAAATACTCTATACATTTAAACATACAAATAAATAATAAAACTCAATCTCTATCGTCGTCGTTGTTATTGATCGGAGTGTCTGGTTTTGATATCAAATCAAAATAATGCTATTAACGTAAATCAACAGTATTAGTTTATTACGTGTGATATAGTGTGTAGGAGAAAGGCATGTATCGTTAATGCTGATCTTACAGCAGATGCACTATACATGCTATTGCATTAATTTTACTAAGGCACATACATGTATTGCTTAATGCAATATATATTTTAGTTTATTATATTTTGAAAACTAAAATAAATCATCATTATCATAATACTAATCGTAAGATTAATGTTTTGTAAAAGAACAATGCAGAAGTGGAAAGTATTTATTAAAGAGAAACACAAAACATGGAAAGACAAGGCAGATTATTAATTTAGGATACCTATTAAAGGTCGTATAAAAAGCATGCATCTACTATTTTAATGCTAATATTCATATTGTCCAATCAAATAATGTTTCTGTTGATATGAAATGTTATGTTATATTTCAGTATACCTATGTGTAATAATGTATAGCATATTGTAAATCGTTATGTTTTATTCTATCAGTTTTCTTACAGATCGTGACTGGATGTTGGACATAGTAGAGGCCACAGCCAGGAAAATTAAAACAAAATGCACACACTACAAAATACAGCTTGCCCATTACTAGTGACATTTGCATAAGTACCTCAATTCTACGTAATCAATGCTGACCAAATCGAGATACAGATATTAGTATAGAAACATTAGTAACCCAATTCCAACCAATCATCTTTCTGCTTATCGAATTGACACAGCAATTGGGAATACAGAAAGCATGTTTCTTCAAGGTGGTCTACGATATACAAATTCAAAGCTGTTGCACGTTCTCGTATTGGGGTATCATAACACTCGTCTTTTGTAAGACTGAGACTGTGCTTTTTAAAGCAGAACATAAATTACTTTAGCAGAAGGCTAGACTCACAGAACGATTCCCAAGGATTGGCTGGATTACTTCAATGCAAGATAACCTGTATGTAGGAAGTCTATTAGTGGAACTCTCTAGTGAGACTAATAACGCATGGCATCATGACCGGTCATTTCCACATTAAGGGAACTCGGTTTTCCCCAAGGAAAACAAACTGGGTGTCCAAAAACCCCGGGGTCCTTGGTAAAGTAAGGGATATGATTAATGCTTTTTCCAACCAGTCTAGCAGATTCGCAGATACCTCCAAACCAACGCTGAAGGAGGTTGTTTGAAAAATTATCATATTTTTGGATGATAAATGATTATTTTACGTACACGAGATAGGGCAATCTAGAGGCATTTTCTTTATTGTAAAGGAGCGTTAAAGAGATATTAGCGTCGAAAGCAACACTTAGATCTACCACGGAGGTAGATGGTTGTTGGAATCGTTGTCGTTAGATACACCCATACTTGAATTTGTTGTGTGTCGAATGCAGTCATAGCTGTGCTTTATTATACGTAAACTAAACAAGTTACACCACAAATGGTCTCATCACAATTATTACTAAACGCACGCGTTCAATAAACGCGCTGCAGATACGAATAACATCACATTAGAATGTATTTCAAATGAAAGTATATTTCTATTCTGTATCATGAAATACAACACACAACCATGAACATTTGGGCGTGGACGGAACTATCCCAGCAATTTTTCACTAAGCTCTTGAGTATAATGTTGTTTATGGTAAACCGTGACAAAATGGTTCTAGACAGTTTTGCATAACAAGAGACAAGCGACTTGCAAAACTTTTCGGAACGACCCAGTTTTTGTTCATCAGCGATGGCATTGGTTAACAACATTAATATGCATCTCTGACAGTGTAATTACAACGGTATTTCCAGTCCTTAATACATTGCAAGTACGTGTGTCCCTCTCACTACAATGCAGCAATCTCTCATCAGAATGTGTGTATCCCGTGTGATAGCTTTTGAATCCTTGAATATCATAGGGACATCGGGGGATTTCAGCCTTAGATGTACGGAATTGCATTTGCAAAATTATTCCAGATTGATGTATTGCAATCAATATGAAGATGTAATTTACATGGAAGGAGACGGAGGTGATTGGACGATATAATTGGTCGTATTTCTTAAGGAATTGGAAGGGGCGGATAGCCCCTCTAGAGATACAGGGAATGGAAACGAATTATCGCAGATTTGGAAGCAATTCTATAGTAGTATAATTTCATTTCTTGTATCAATAAAATAGAATTTGGAATAAATAACGTGTCCGTTGTTCGTGTGACAAGATACCACTGGATAATTCTTCGAATGCCAAGGAAAGAAGACATACCGTTTCTAGAGTGATCGAGCGAGAAATGTGTCGCAATGAATTTCATTCGGGCAAATGGTATAGCTTTTTGGATAAAGGATGGGCGGTGCAGTGCAGTGATTAAACGGAATATCCGCTGACTATTGTAAGACATTGAATGATACTTTTGGTTAGATTTATGTGAAATGTTGATACAGATAATAATACAAATTTAGGAACAAAAATAACTATTTTAACGAATGTATTTAACGAATTATTAATATTATTATTATTATTATAGTAGTAGTAGTAGTAGTAGTAGTAGTAGTAGTAGTAGTAGTAGTAGTAGTAGTAGTAGTAGTAGTATTGTATCTTATTACCGCGTGCCAAAGCACATTCCGATAGAACTCTGGAACTTCGCTCATTCGCTATCACGTGCTTTTGATATGAATATCTATAATGAGCCGAATCCAGGTATACTACTAGCTAATGGCGCTACATATTGGTTAATAAAACCCCTGCGTTTCCGCCAGCAGATCATGAAACAAGCACTGTTTAGCCTATAATATTCCGGCATCGTGAGTAGAGTATACTAATGCAACGGGAATGTATGGCTCCCGGTCATTCTCATTGGGAGATAGTGAAGACTCATACCTCGCAGATACTCGGAGTGACCTCGGTGATTGGCCTCGGTGATTTCCGGGGGAAGATCGTGATACGTATCGACTCTGGAGGAACTTGGTTTTTATTACACGTCAGTGGGATATTTCGCCAAGTCACACGATTACTGAACAGTATCTCGCAGACACGTGCAAAGCGAATGTGTTGGCTCGAAATACTTGACGTTTAACTTCACCACGTGCTTGCGTTATTACCTATCATTAGTCACGACGGTTGATTAGTAGTCGAATACATATTAAACTTCCTTAAGTTTCGATTATTAATGCTTTGAAATCTGTCACACTTTCGGGAGATGTTATTTGTTTTTCAGTTGGTGTTTTTCTCTGTTGTTGTTATTTATATATTGTTTGGTATTGTATTATTATTATTATTATTATTATCATCATCATCATCTTCATCATTATTATTATTATTATTATTTTAGTAGTAGTAGTAGTAGTAGTAGTAGTAGTAGTAGTACTAGTATTACTACTACTACTACAACTTATTAATACTTATACTACTACTACTATTATTACTATTACTACTACTACTATTTAGATAAACAGTTTAACAGCCGGGTGGCGATCATCCGTATGGTCCTACATCCTTTATCACACAGAAACTTCTACTACTTTGTACGTTACAACGAAGTAAAAGTAACAATTAGCTTCTCCGTACATAGAAGATTGAAGTCCTGAGACTCTCCCAGATAACGTTCTTTGAGTCAGGGTTCGACAAGCCTTCATGAAGACTGCAATACGTGTGAACGAGTTTAGTATTTATTCTTACAAGTTCACGCAGAGATAGCTATGTGGGGTTTACTACGTAGAGGAAGTACGCTCTATATAATTTGTAACAGCCGTGGTTCTAATTCCGAAAGTGAATTGGCGTCTGATAAGTTTATAAGTTTCGTTATTGTGAAACATTTAAAAAACATACAACCGTAACTAACCAGGGGCCATTTTCCCGAAGCTATCGTATACGTAACGACATCGTTAAGCCTTCGTGGAGGAAAAATTGATGATACAGAAAGAGTCCATTTTTCCTCCACGAATGCGATGTTACGTATATGCATAGCTTCGGGAACATGGCTCCCGTTCGAGGTTCCGTCGACATAGACGTATTTATAGTTGGGAGACAAATTGGATTAAACCGTTAGACGAATACCTGAACTTGTCAATGAAGCAGTATCCCAGTCCAACATTGGATGATCTATGATTTAATTTCTGCTACCGGTAGAAGTATGTAGGTAATTTGTAATCCAATATGTTGTTGGTTTATTTCGATATACGTACTGAGATTTGCGTGTATCCAACATGACGCTGTTCAACAGGTGAACAGTAAGCACATTATCGTTGGGGGCAAAGGAAAGCAAACGCATAGGTCTACATCTCCATTTACTGTGTGCTGCATTAACGAGTGCATAACAAAATATCTAAGATGAAGCACAACGTATCTATTAGTAGGATGAAACACAAAATATCTAGGATAAAACACAAAATATCTAGGATGAAGCGAAACATATCTAGGATAAAGCATAAAATATCTAGGATGAAGCGCAAAATATATAAGATGGAACACAAATATCTAGGATAAACCATAGGATAAAGCACAAAATATCTAGGATAAAACAAGGACGTACCAACATCAGTAGACTAGCTAGTATATAGTCTCAGGTTGTGAAAGTAACGCATGTGTACATCAGTTCTACTGAGCGGTCATTATATAAGGGAGCGACTGGACAGCTTTACCTTCCACGGAAATCTATATTTAACCCTCTTCCTGCTGTGGACAACAGAATACGTCCTAGTAATCAGTTATTGTGAGTAAGCCAGCAACTGAAAAGGTTAACCGTTCATGGTGGCTATATTGAAATATTGAGTATGACTACTTGGTGAGAATAGCCTGTGTCTCAGTGTGGGGCAGGAACGAATCTTAGATACTCTCAGTTTCTCGGTCACCCATCTACGTACTAGCAGTGACCGATCGTGCTTACCTCCCAACCAGCGGTATCCGTACAATTTACGGGGCCATGTGCCACCACGCGTAATACACACCGGCGTCAAACACTTACTGGTGTTCGCCGTGCTTTATGACGCTAATATTAATATAATGTTGCACGTGTGTTAATACAACGTGCCGCCACGGAAGCGGCCATAAACAAAACCGGTTGTATATGTACATATATCACTAATAAACAAATATACCAATAAACATTAGTATCGTATTTTCTTGATAGGTGTTTGCTTTCCTTTCATCTTCAGCTGTATGTAATATATTAGCCATTTGCTTTTATAACTGTTTTCATATTTAGACTGGTACATATACCAATATTAGTGATTGCATAGGCCTACCGTAGTTATTATAATCCTATATAGCATATAATACGCGTGTGCATACATAGATGTTTTTAGTCTTTAGGACGTACCTCTCGTATAAGTATAGAGTAGATGTTTACACAGTATCATTAAATGTCTTAGCTCGAATATTATCGAAATCTATGACAGGATATTACAGAAACACGAGATCAAGTTGTCAATACATTTTTTTCATGTAATATTACATTTTTGTTTCATAAATGTTTCTTTTCTAAATAATTGTACTAATTAGGTAAAATATGAAAAAGAAATTTACGAAAATAATATGACGTCCTATGACAATAGTGATCTGTTTTAAATACTTGTATGACAACAGTTCTTTGTTCTAAATATAGACCATTTATGCGCGAATTCCCTCCCGATGTCACAATAAAATTGCGGTCCGCTGACCAGTCGGGTCAGTCTATACAAAGAATTAATCACTTTTGCTATATTTAGAACACTGTTGTCATTTGGCGATACAGCGTCATATTATTATGGTAAATATATTTTCATGTTTATCCCTATGCTACAGTATATGTAGTTAGTAATTAAATTAAAAGAAATAGGTAATATTATATACAAAGATTATCTTGCCACTTTAAAGAATGTGCCATTCGACTACAAGCCTTAATGGTAATGCGTGCGTGTATATGCCAAGCCGTCAAAATGCTGACGCCGTGCCTTCAGTCGTATATCTGGTGGATTCATCAGTTAGGAAATATAAGAAGACACCATTGCTATTTAACATGGTAATAACATCGCCAATATTGCCAGCATAAGACAAAATTGCGTGTAAAGATAGAAACGGGAATGATTTGAACAGAGGCAAAAACCTCGGAGGACGTTGCGTAAACAAACATTGCGTATAAATTGTAACTCTTCGCGTCTGGAATTCTGGTATTATTCTCTGTGATGGGGAAGTGGCAGTTTCCAGCATAAGACTTTCTAAGTTCCGCTACCGTTCTTCCAGGGTTATTTTGGGCTCTATTACATCCGACTGCCGATGTGTTGTTTGTCTGTGAAGAACGTTTGTTGTTTTAAAAAATGAAATGCATGTAAACTCTGACATACGTAATGTACGTGTATACGTAATGTTACGCCACGACGAAACGAAACAATAGAGACCTTTAGTTTTACCATTTCAAATTTTCGTAATTTCGTAATTTCGTTGATCATGTGATATATTCCCGTGGACCTTGTAGCTAGCATTTAAACGTGGGTAAGCTTGTCAGATATGACGTGACGAACAAAATTATCTGAGGTTGATGCGCATGAAATGTGTCAATGTTAGATATTGCATTACTTTCTAGCGCCTTGTTCGGCAGCTTGGGTTGCATACTTCCCAAGAGGTTGAGAAGGAAAATGAGGGCACACTGATCCATTTACTAGGGGAGCAATGTCGGCATACTATTGCTTATTACAAGTAGACAAAACGTGTAAGCTATTGTTGACCTCGTCAAGCCATGTACTACTTGAACAAATGGATTGTTATGTTTTCCAAGTCTTTATTGCAATACATTGTTAAAATAATATGACGCTTGGATCAGTACGCGTCCTTAGAAATATATTATCCTATTGTATGTACCACAGTAGGTCCCAAGCTTACGAAACCTTATTGAGTACGAGTTCATATTCAACTCAAAATCCCCATACAACATTTGAGTTGAGCATAAAATCTCCTCAAATATATTTCGTAACCTCGGGGCCAGATTGGCGTATGTAATTGATATTATGTAATACACAATACGCTATACGTCGGATGTAATAAATCGGATAAATGAAACGGGATCACATAGGATACATTCCCGTTTGGCTATGTTCCTGATCCCGGGGTTACGAAACGTTTTGAGTACGATTCCATGCTTAAACTCAAAATGTAAAGGCATACAACCACAGATTAAATTGTCGTTTTGGACCAAATTGGAGTGTAAAATGCAAAGTACATGCACTTAGCATACATCAACGCAGTATTATATGTAAAATTCCATTGCAGTTTACATTTCCGGGAAAACCAGAATAATCAGTTGGTAATGTACTGTAATATCTCAATTGCCTATAGTCTAATAGACTAACGGGGATGGCTCTAGTCATTGAACACGGTCAAAATAACCTTTCATGTTACCAATAAAGTTACGTAACTATACATATTAAAACATTATTGAAAAAAAAAATAATATTGAAAACCAGTGGGATATGCGGAAAATGTAGCTGGTTTCCCAATATAATTGTGTACACACATCAAATGTATATACTTTCATGTAAAAATACGTTTGACCATGAAATATGTAAACAAACCCGTGATTTTGTGCCTTTAATACGGGGATTTATGAATAAAACTTTGAGCTAAGCATAAAATCGTACTAAGAAATTTTCGCAACCTAGGAGCACAAATGCACGTGTCTATTTACACACAGAATCACGAACACAGGAAGATTTGTAGTCATCTGCATTCGCACTATCTGACAACAAGTGCTGGCAGGAACAGAGTAAACAGCCGAGATTGAATCGATCGAATTACCAAGCAAGATTCTATGCGCATTTCCGACCGTAAGTATCGAGATCGTTCAACTTACTCACCATGCAATAATGGCACTGCTATTAACGTTCTCGAGAACAAGGTCAAGGTCACGACATTACTGCATCCACGTGCAAATTTGAATTGTATGTGTGCATGTATGTAAGTATGTATGTATGGATGTATATATGTAAGAGTGTGTGTGTGTGTGTGTGTGTGTGTATGTGTGTGTGTGTGTGTGTGTGTGTGTGTGTGTGTGTGTGTGTGTGTGTG
>JAUTBT010084170.1:0-12514 GCA_032361225.1 Lepetodrilus schrolli | reverse complement strand
TTTCTAATTCCATATGAAGGTAAATTAGATGTACTGCGTGTTCAAATAGCGTTTTTATTAACTGCAGTCAGCTGCAACATTTCTGTTGTGTATCTAGCTGTCCGTCTCAAGTCTACGTGCGTCACTCAACAGAAAGGACAGAAATGGCAACCTCATATGCCTGCAGCACTCAGAGCATTAAGTAACTCAGAACTTCACATAAGATCAACAGCATTTCGTTAGATTTTGTTACTTGAACAGTATGGAAATATAAATACAAATTAAAAATTAAATAAAATGAATAAATTAGTCTGCCACAGATGAAATACGATTGTTCGTACCTTCATTGAACTTGGCGGTGAGCATGTCCACCTGTCCCTTGTTGCCTGGGATCCTGTAGATGCCCTCCGCGTAAACGCCTACAAATAAAATCATGTGGTTGAAAAACAAAGAAAGTCAAAGCAGGCTGCTTTGTCATATTGAGCAACACACTGTGTGTCACATATTTTCATAACTGAGCGTTGAAGAAATTATATGCAGCCTCTTGATCATGTTTGATTTTCAGCCAATGACAGGTGAACAAAATTACAGTATGTTGAATACTTCAACAAATAAAGTAATTAATTAAAGCTTTCTTTTCTTCTTAAAGTCATAAAATGAATTTTAAATGTTTTTGTTTTGTTTTTTAAATAAAAAAATAAAAAAATAAAAATAAAAATAATAAAATTAAAAATTAGAAAATAAACATTAAGAAATAAATAATAATCTTAAAAATTAAAAGAAATATTAAATAGAAAATAAAAGAAGATTTTCTAATATAAAATGAAAATGAAAATAAATGTAAATAAAATAGACTGTGAGGTGACATCGTACCTTCCTGCTCTATGTACGAGACACACTTCTCCACAAACACTGGAATAAGAGGGTTGTCCGTGGAGGTGGGGAAGTCCTCTAAATAACACCCGCTCTGCGATGGACCCGAGCTCTTGCTGGAGTTCTTCTTCATCTTCCTCTGCTCTTCCTTCAACCTCTTCTCCTGAAACAACAATAATTGAAAATTGTAAAAGTAATTACCAAAAAGAAATAAAATGGTTTTTAAAAAATAAAAATAATAATTCTTTTTTTTTTTATATTGATATTTAGAATCATTTCAAGATTATTTGTCAAGTTCAGGGGGGAACCGGTAGTTTACCGATGGCCAAAGACCTCCCTGGAGTGGACTCAAACCCTGCTTATACAAACACCGATCATTTTCAATTTTTGTATTTTACTAATAATTTACTAACAACTACAAATCTAATTATTTTCTCCTGTTTGAATTATTAGGGTAATTACGGTACACAATCACCTCATTTTCACTTTCATCGGCCTCCTCCAGTTTATGATAACCAGCTGTTCCTATACTTTGACACACAATTGATGCTGAACAACCCATTATGTCTCAGCCTCAGATCAATTCTTGAGCGGGCAAATTCACAATCACAGAACTTGTCTCATTGCATATCCAAATAATATGTCTATGTCTATAGACGTGCCTACAAATAGGAATATACTTTGTAACTTGACCATTTGGGAATTAACCTAACAATAGCTAGTGCTATGGTCAATTGTGCACTGAATGAAGTCCAAAAAAAGTTTCCAGATCAATTTGAATCAACAGGTCTTCAAGTGAACACAGTAAGTAAAGAATCTACATAACGTAGCATCAGTCATAATTTTCAGCAAAATTGTAGCATGTTGTAATCCACATTATAATGAATATCCTTGGGAATCAATCATCTACACATTACAGCATTAGCAGTCCTTCCTACATTGAACAATAAGTCAGCACAGGTATTCAATCTGATCAGTTTATGTCTTGTCGTCCCTGACGACCAGTCAACAAACCTTGTTATCAGTGTTAAATACTTTCCTCCCCGTTATAAAGCAACCTCATTATAGGGCAACTAGTGGTACCTAATGATTTCTTCAATGAAACCAAGAAGACTGTACATTTTTCAAAATGTTAAACATGAATTTGAAGATAAGAAATTGATGTGGAGTTATTTTTTTCATTCTAATAGACTGATGCTAAAATAATTAATTTACTCAAATTCACACCTACTTTTAATCAATTGTCTCTATGTAATTATTTATTGTACCAAGTGGAATACCGGCTAGCAGTTAAACTTAATTAATGGAGCACTCGTCCCACTGCCATATTGAGATGTGGCAGCCGTATTATAATCCCAACCCCCAACAGGGGGAGACAACCTAGTCAGCACATACCTCTTCTTTCTGTCGCTTGCGTTCATCCTCTCGCTGCCTCTTCTCCTCTTTCTTCCGCTGCTTTTCCGGGTCACGTAAAGTCCTGGCCTTCAGCTTCAGCAGGAACTGGTTGCCCACATCATCGCTCTCTTCCACGCCAGGCGTCGACGTAAACTGCAACATCCACAATGGGGGACAATGACTAGCCAGTGATTGGAAGATGTGTGGTCATCAGTCATGTGTTTGTTTTTGGTGTTTTTTTAAAATTGGGGTTTAGAGTCGCTTTCAAGAATCTTTCACTTATATCACGACTTGTCAGTGAGGAAACCCGCAACATCCGTAGCGCTGAATGTTGCAGTAAACCTGCGAGCACCGGCTGGTACTGACAAGACCAAGGATGATAACTGCATTGCCACTCTACAGACATCGCAGCCTATCAATATCGCGTCGGAAAGGTAACTTTCGCGAACATTGATGCCGGGCCCCTGGGGCGGGATTAGAACCTGGAACCGTGGCTCCGGTCCAACTGTTCTACCACTGCGCTACCACATGCCCCCCTAGTGTGTGTGTGTGTGTGTGTTTCTACATAGGCATGCATCTGAACATGTGGAGAAACACACCAGAAGGTGGAATTTGATGTTTGGCTATTTATTTATTTATTTGCAATAATTGCACCATAACTTTAGGATACAATAAGACATTGATGCTGGCCCCATGGGTTTAAACTCAGGACTTTTGTTCCTAAACCAGACCACCTACTACTATACTAACCCCCCTCCCCCCCCACCCCCCCTCCCGAAACCCAACATCAAGCATGTACACCTACCCGGTGTGGTAGAGTGGAGTACGGCTGTATCACAGAATCGTATTGGTTCTCGTTCTCAAACTGCCGGACGGCTGAAACAAGAACACATCACACGTGAATACAGACAGGTGAAGCAAGAACAGAATACAGTGTCTTCACCCCAGATATAATTAAACCTACTGATCAGCCATACTTTTAGGGCATTTCTAGGAGTGAGTGAGTGAGTGATTATGGAGTTTAACATCACTGCAGGAATCTTTCATCCATTTGCGATGATTTGTCTCTAGGAAGGAAGTTAAAGTCTAGAAAAGAAATATGCGATACCTTACAAATTACATATTCTAACTGAACAGACTTTACAGTAATAAAAATCAGGAAATCAGTTAAAAACATAAAATAGTATTGAGATGACTTTCAGCATCACATTATTCCGTACAAAATCATCAAGATCCAGATATATTTCAGATATCAAGCCATAGCAGGACTTTATTACTTCTACAAATTAGATATTCTCAGTGAACTTAATGGACACAAAAATACAATAGCCTACAAGAATGAAAATGAGGAAGTAAATATTCAGTATACATTTAGTTACCATCGTGATTTCCGGGGTGTACAGGTTTTTACAAGCTGAAATTTCTTGTATACCCCGAGACCAAAGTATAAAAGCAGCTATGGGACAATCAAACAATTAAAAAAAATGTTAATACTAATATTTCAGTCCCACCCAAAGTGTACAAAATGAATGCAATTCCACCGACACATCTCATCCATGGTTACCTGGGGGAGATCCGACAAAATGATCGCTGTCGGAGACCGGCGGGCTGATGATGGCGGCGGGACTTTGTCCGATGATGGCGGCGGCGAATCCCTTCTGTCGGCGGAACGACCGCCGCTTTTTTTCTTTCTTGCGCCCCTGGAGCTCATCCCCCGTCCCCTCGCTGCCCTCCGAGGGCGAGTTGCTACGGACTGCTGATAAGCCAAAAAAAGTTGTTTTTTAATTGCTTTGACGTCACAGAAATACGAGTGACTGATTGATTGATTGATTGAATGATTGTTTGTTTGTTTGTTGCTTAATACCACTGGGAATATTTCAATCATACGTGATGATAATGGCCATGTAAAGAAGGAAATATAACAATTGGGGTCAAATATCTACTTTTATTGAGATTGGCTAGTTTGATTGTGTTCTTGCACGGCTAATTGGTACACACCCAATGATGTGAATAAAGTCTAGATGGCTACCAGTTGTTAACTGCACAATCATAACACTATTTATTGTGGGTACTATCAATAAAGGTCATGTGGATGAAAACATATTATTAAATAAATAAATAAATAAATTTAAAAAATAAATATATATAATGAAACAAAATTAATTGATTTTTTTTTTTATTGATTGAGATAGTTCTGTAAATATTTCACCCATATGTGATAATAAATAAACAAATAAACAAACTTCTAGAAACACATCTAAATTATATTGACTTTCATATTCCACTGCTATGGAAATGCTTACATTTGCCACCAAATGTGGTTCCACGTGGCAGCCCAATGGGTCTGCGTTTGTCTGAAGACTTGGGCAGTGCGGTGTTGTCCTGGGACCGCTGCTTGCTCTGCTTCTTCCTGTATGGTATGGGTCGCCGGCTGGGGCGTGAACTGCCAGACTGGTCGCGCTCCAGTGAACTGAACTCGGAATCTTCAGAGTCAGATCCTGTAGGAAAAGAGTTTTAATTTAACCTGCATGCTTAGAATGATCGAGAGACACAGTATCTGTTTGTGAAATGGCACCACAGCATAGCAAGCATACAAGATTTGCATGACAAGGTAAGTCAAACATACAAGGTTTGCATGACAAGGTAAGTCAAACATACAAGGTTGCATGACAAGGTAAGTCAAACATACAAGGTCTGCATGGTATGGTAAGTCAAACATACAAGGTCTGCATGGTAAGGTAGCTCACATCATGTGTAGCACAGGAATACTATTTAACTGTGCGGTCTTAAACTGCGGGAGTGATTTCTATTGTGAAATGCTCATCATGTAAATCATGGCAGCACAAACCAGTACAGTGTACAATATTCCCCTCCCCAGCCACACCCCATTATAACTACGATAGTGAAGTGCCCTACATGTACCAAATAGCAAAGGGTCTTAGTATCCCCTGGGTTAAACATGATAGCAAACTCATGGTTTGGCAGCAAATATTGTTGCCCGAAGACTATGGTAAACTCACCATGGATTAAGAGTTAAAAAAAACAAAACCCAAAGGTTACAACTCAAGTGATCGACTCGGTATGGAGGAGTAAGTAATTTGTTGTTTGACATAACAGCAGGAATCTTCCACGCATTTGTGACCACAACATTGAAGAAAATAAAAAATAAAAAATACATTAAAAAAAAAAAAGTAACATGAGCATCTACATACAATTGACACAAAAATAAAACACCAAGAAACTTTGGGAATGGGGACATTTATTACCTTTTCCCTTCTTGCCGGTAGACTTGACTCGGTGCAGCTTCCCCCGTGGCAGTGCATCCTGAACTGTGCCGTAGTCATTCTCCAGAGGCTCAAACCCCCGCACTGCATCCTGGGATAGAAGCATCATGGTCAGAATACAAAAACAGGCCGAATGGCTGAGACAGAAACACGTACAGCTCTTGGACTTTTTAAAACCTTTTTCTATTATTTAAAAAAAGTATATTTTACAAATATACATTATCAGTAGGAATATGAATATACTTTTTTTACATTTATCAACGGAATTGTCCGAGGCTTTTTAGATTCAAACATCAACCTGTTTCAAAATCTACAGCATGGAGGCCATTCTACGGTCAACGTTTACAGTGCTTGTTACCTTGACAGTACAGTAGTCTGCGATTTCAATAGGTTCTGGTTCAGCTAGCGGTGCTGTGACGTGGTGACCAGAATGCTTGGTACGATCGTGGCTGCTTCGCTTCTGAAATTAAATCGAGATATCATGAACACAATATTTCAAAAGAAATGCAATGTGATACGACATGACCCTAAATATTTTCTAGATTGAAAAAGCTTTAATTCTAGAAGCATATTGGCAAATATATGTTCATGCTTATTGCAAAAACTCGCTGTTGAATAACCAATCTGAAAAATTGATGTTTTAAAAAGAAAATCTATCCCAACTCAGCCATGTTATTTGACCTTGACCTACCTGTGACCTTCGTTGACCTGGTTGCCGAGACTCTGGTACGTAGTGGTCATTGTCGGCCCACACCACATCGTCAGGGGATACGGGACCATAGCGCGGGACATGGTGGCGAACCTCCATATTATCCCCCATACCGTGGCCGTATTGATTCACGCTCTTGTACAAATTGTTGTCAACCCAACCTGAAAACAAACAAAAAATGTCAATGTTAATATTAATTGTTCATATCCAAATGTTCCAATGAAGATATTTCTTTAACATCTGAAATAACAAGGATAATTCTAAAAAGAAATACCTAAAAAGAAAGCATTTGATTAAAATTGGTTGCTTTACTTTTTGTTCAGAGTATATATAATGATTACCATTTTCAAAAGTAAATGCAATGAGATACAATATGACCATAAAATATTTCTAGATTGAAAAAGATTTAATTCTAGAAGTATACTGGCAAAAATATTTATGCATTTAAATTTATTTATCATTGTTTATAGTTTTAGGGAATGACAACAACACCATCAAAAGGCAGCTCATATCAACAAACATACCATGCAATTACAACATGTATTTCTGAATATCTGTTGTGAAAATAAGTTATTGATATTCATATTGTCAACTGAAGCTACGCTTTTGCATTTTACCATAGGAATCATAGAACAGGAAAAGGGATTGTACAATTTTTATGGTAAAATGCACTAAAAATGCTTGACCAAAAACAAATTCTTGTTTTAGTATAACAATGTTAATATAATTTCAAAAACTAAAATCTATAACACTAGCATATCATGAAAACAAAACTATATAAAAAAAACGTCTTCCACGAGTATTAATAATCACAACAAAGTAATAATTGTGAGTAGTTCTAAAACAGATGAAAGAGGTACAAACCTATTTTTAGTTTCTTATACGGGTGATAATATCCACTGAACAACAAAACACTGTCCAGAAACATGGCTAGACTATACTCAGATGTGTCCTACACAGAATGACGATACTCAGATGTGTTCTGCACAGAAGGACGATACTCAGTTTCCACACAAAATGACAGCCGACAACTGCGAGACCTACATCAGCACATAAACATTACTATCGTCCCTGTCTCTAAGACTACCTTCTCTTTCCAAGATATTCACACTCTGACCTGCCCATCCAACAACCCCAGACATTTTATCTCAAACAGACATTACGTTGACACCTGACACAAACAATGACTAAAGCTCTGACACACACTGTCCACCCATTGTTGTCACCAAACACACACAGCTAATTACACCCCCTGCTCATTATAACCAGGCCCTAATTTTTTCTCAGCAAGTACAGTGCTGTTCTCAAGCGACAGGATCAACAGCTTTGAGAATGCATGCGGTCAAGTGGTCAGCCGGTCAAGCAATGACAGTCACTTCCTGATAGGAAGCTGGTCAGGGATCGACGACCCCATTGTCATACAGGTATGTCCTCATCTTAGGAATAATGACAGAAATTAGCAGGAAAACCCACAAAACAGTGGTGGGATTAACAGGGTTAATCTTTTCTATTGTTATGAGATGGGGATTACTGTGATCCTTGGATTGACCAGAGTGGACCCCTAGGGGCTGATCCTCATTTCTGGAGGTGTCAATTCAGGGTAGTCTGCTTTGTATTGAGTCACACGTTTGTGTAAATGTGTATGTTTTGTAAGTGACATATCTGTGAAAGTTTAAATTAGTCACCAATTATAACAGTAAGGCATTGATCGTTCGATCATGTATTGAGCTGTAGGTTAAATAATGTGGTCGGCGACAAACTGGGTGTATATGGTCCACAGGACATTCAAAATATTTGGGAAAATGTTATTATCTATCTCATAGTCTGGTTAATTAAAAAAATTAAATTGAGATTATATTTTAAAATAATAAAATCAAACTATATTCTTATGTTTAATATCTGCAATTTATGTTTCACACCTGCAACATTTTAATACAGTAAAGTACACAATCAATTCTTTGCCTACAGCATGTGAAAATATTTCGAAACAATTTGCCCAAATATTGAACAAAGTATGTAAAATTCATCCACAATTTCATATAAGTAATTATTATAATATAATATAAATAAAATTGCTAGCATTTTGTATAATTATTTCTTTATATCCAATGGAGGAGCTTCTTAACAAACGGTCAATAAAATGAAGCTTAGGTTTCTCTCTTTATGGGAAAGTTAATCCAGGTAATTCCTACACCAAATATTGTCTCCGTTGTCTCCACACCTCCACATAGTCCACACATAATCCACACACTATCAGACAGCTTAATCTGGAGGCTGTCTATCTTTACAGGGGGCAACATTTCATCCCATCAAACATTGGGCTAGTGAAACATGTGTGGACATTGTACACTCCAGGGGGTCACATACTGCAATGGTTGTGCATCTTTACGTGGGATAAATTTATTTATTTATTGCTTAACACTGCTGCGGGAATGTAAAAAAAAAAGAAGTTAATATTTAAAGAAAACTCTGGACATATATTAAACCTTTGCCAAATTTAAGAAGATTACTGATTGTACCTCCCAAAAAAATACAATTTGATACATTGTTGTGCCACGTCCAATTTTAAATGTTTCGAGATGGAATAAATCTTCTTGACAAATATTCTTGACAAAGCAGAAAGAATTCAAAGGATTCTTATGTTAAGCTTGAACAATTAACAACTAAAAAGGTGGACAGATCAGTTGCAAAGTGTTTTGTTTTTTTACTCTCATTTAAAAAAAGGGTTATACACGTTATCTTTCTTCCTATTGAAGGAGCTAAGAGTATTTGATTAACCCCTATGTAAGGAAACGGTTTAATGTTTGGAGGGTTAATATTTATCTTGGGGTTTTTCTTGAAATTGAAAAGAGCTTGTCAAGATTAGATATATCCGATATCAATTCCCAAATAATTTCACCTCAGGACAAGTAAGCCACATAAAATACCTATGAACTTAAGTATTTAACAACATTAGATGCAAATTATTAATGTTCTTGTCTTTACATTATACACCTCACAATGTGAGAAAAAAACAAGATTCTAATGTGGTGTTAACATTTATTTAAGAAAAAACACACCCAAATAAATAATCTAACTACAAAATGTTAAATTGTTATTTCGTCTATGACTAAATTGGCCCACACCCTAAACTATACTTCAGCTGATAAATTAAACTGTATGTCAGCTGGATATAACTAGTGATTTAACTAATTGTGTAGTTAACTAACAATGTTAGTAGGACAGAGAGAATGTTAGGTCATGCAGACAGACAGACAAACAGACAGACAGACAGACAGAAGCAGCAGTAAGCACACATTTCTATAGGCAGATCTAGGAGGTGTGGGGATTGAATATGGGGAGTGGGGTTGGAATAACTGAAGGTAGTCAATTTTCTCAACAGTATTTTAGCTATCTTATCAAAGTTTTAATTTAAAACTTATTTATTGGATGGAATTAACAAAATAGTAGATCTTATTAACTATACGAGAAATTCATAGTATGATTTTAATTCTGGATTTTGTCCCATTTTTATTCAAATTCAAATTTGGATTTATTTGATCTTTTAATTCAATGCTATTCACATTTCTCC
This sequence comes from Lepetodrilus schrolli, assembly GCA_032361225.1. Taxonomy (NCBI): domain Eukaryota; kingdom Metazoa; phylum Mollusca; class Gastropoda; order Lepetellida; family Lepetodrilidae; genus Lepetodrilus; species Lepetodrilus schrolli. The sequence goes on along the minus strand of JAUTBT010084170.1, from coordinate 2,703 downwards.
AATATACAACATGAACTCTTTCTCAAATGCATTATAATTTCTATTACAATTTAGAAAAGGAAATAAAACAAATATTATTTAAATAAATTTCAGCACCCAATCTACAGCAATTATTCCCACCATCTATTCAACATTTAACAAAACCTTTCAATGTGAAATTATGAATGATTTAATTATTGCGTTACGTCGCAGCAGAATATTTCACCCATATGCGATGAATTAAATTATGAAAAGTTGGGATATACTGGAGAAAATAAATCTATCTGATATGTATGACTCATTACTTTTTCCAAACCTCGCCTTGCAGCAACCACAATGACTGCTCTAGACGGGGCATTACTGATTGCTTGTAGGAGGGAAAGAGTTAACCCTAGATCTGCCTGTAGCATCCCGACTCATGCAAGAACCATATGTAAACATTGCATCACCATCTTCTGTGTTGGAGGCCGGAACGTTGCCAGCAGCGGCTGCCGAGTCAGCACAAGCACAGTTCTCGTCGTCATGGTGATGATGCAATTGTTCGTTAAGTGCCCAAGCTTGGAGGGGAAAGAAGGAAGAATGGAGGAACATGATGGACAGATAGAAACTGGGACAACAACAAATGTAATAAATAAAATTGCGCGTAGAAGTTCCTGAAAAATAAGTTTTGAAAAGACAGGACAACAGTGTAATGGTTGGAAGGACATAGAACATATACATGAAGGAATGGACACCAATGCTGAGAACACTCAAAATTGAAATGATGCTCAAAACAGGGACCCAATCATGATTTGATCAATACAAGGGCCCAATCATTGATTTCACCAATACAGGGACCTAATCATGATCTAATCAATACAGGGATCCAATCATGAAACTGCCAAATCCTTTTTCGACTGTTGACGAATGATAGACGATATTTCTTCTTGTACATACATCTGACAACACTGATTGGTATAAAAGCAACAGGGCATGAAACACCACAATTAAAGCAAAATCTCAACTGTACCTCATAAACTAAAAGAAAAACTTGCCGACATGAAAATGAGACTAAAACAACCAACAACATCTACATAAACAACATTGATGATACACTTCCTGTAATAAATATTTAACAAATCTGAAAGAGAAGCTGAACTGAAACAACGACCGATTAAGACGACGACGATGATGACACTGATAGACTAGGGCGACGGACGAACTCAAAGCCAACGACGTATCACCTGATGGCTCAACTGGCATTTCCAGCTTCATGCTACACGACTTGCGGAACTGACTGACAGACTGCACGTCCGAGTCGGAAAATTCTGTGCTCTCGCTCATCAACCGCGATGAGTCGCACGAACTCTCCAGAATTGGGAGAGACTTGCGATGGTCCTTGTACTGTTGGACTGAAATGTGGGGAACTCAAGACATCAACACTAAATCCACTAGATGTACACGATGTACACGATGTACACTCAACTCATAGCATTTACTATTGATTATTTACTTTCTATCTTCTTTTTCATTTTTGCTAAAAACATAAATAAACATGAGAAGAAAATACTATAAAAGAAGACTTTATGACCAAATGAATAAATAGTGAGATGAGAATGACAATGAATTTTGCTACGAATATTTTGTTATTAAAATAAAATAAATGACTTATGAATGTATGAACAGAGGCTGTAAAATTAAGTGTCAGTGATCCAGACAACCTAATGATTGTTTCATGATATACATTTAAACTGATCAAACAAAGAAGAGACACACAAGAACACAAAGATTAAAGATTATAGGAAACATCCCCCAACATTCACATACAAAGTCAAAAAGAAATTTAATAGCCTGGAGGTAAATAGTTATTACCAAATCAATAAATGCATCACTTGAAATCTGACATAATAAATGAATATTATGAAAATTTTGATGATAGTGTGAACATTATAACATACACAAGCAAAACTTAGAAGAAAAAAATATATATATAAATGTGGATGATGAATGCATGTAAACCCTAAAATTCAAAGTTAAATTTCTTAAAGATTAATGGATTATTGATGAATTCTTTTGTTATCCAATTCCCCCAAAGTTATAAAATTCACCACACTAAAAATAAAAAATACAGTAAAATAACATTTACCACAACGCCACAAATCCAAGTAAAATTCCGCAATTAAATGTACATAATAAATGGCTCCATTTGGGGATATCCTTGTAGAAAAAGAGAAAAGAGTTATAATAATAAAGACTACTTATAATGCGCCAGATCCACCCCTAAGGCATGCTCAAAACATACACGGTTTCTCCCAGTCAATAGATCAGGACGCACTGTAATTATGCACTCTTAATTTTACCTGCTCGTATATGTTGCCGAGCCTTGACGTAGCTCGGTCTGACTAGATGTTCCCCATTGGCTTGAGGACCGACCTCTGCGTAGATGTCCTCTCCCGACGGGATGGGGGATGTTGAGGACGCACGCTCGTGGTCGCTATCGGACGGGTAGCGTCCCTGGTACAGGTTTGGCTGGTCGTACAACGGCTCTGAATCCTCCGTACTTTGACTGAAATGCCAGAAAAAATGCTAGTATTAATATAAAAACAGATATCACATTTTATTTATATGTTAAATTGGGGTTTACAGCCTCTTTCAAGATTCTTTCACTTACTGTAAATCAGGAAATTAATGCGAGCATGATATTAATGCGAAAAATGCGATTGGCGTATGGCCGCATTCAATTCC
>JAUTBT010084169.1:0-12515 GCA_032361225.1 Lepetodrilus schrolli | reverse complement strand
CTACCAAATCAGGAATATCAGTCAGATCAACAGATATGTAGACAAAGCATCCATCAAGTGCCTTATCCATGCATTCGCTACATCTCGATTAGACTACTGCAACAGCCTTCTGCATGGCATCCAGCAACACCATCTGGACAAATTACAGCGGGTACAGAATGCAGCTGCCAAAGAGTTGCACTGGCTTCCAATCTCTACATGGCCTGGCTCCAGTCTGCCTACAAGAACTCAGTGCTCTTTACAGACCAGAGCGTACACTGATATCTGCTGACAAATTACAGCTAGTGGTGCCTTCAACCCGCAGCGCAGCGTACGGTGACAGAACCTTCAGGAAAGCAGGCGCTGTCCTGTGGAATGCTCTACCATCTGATGCCTGAATTTCTGATGATGTCAATACTTTTAAAACCATCTTTTTCAAAAGAACATATGACTGAGCGCTCTTGATAAGTAATGCTATATAAATACATAATGTATTATTATATTATCTACTGACCATCTCTTTCAGCTTGTCCTCCAGGCAGGTTCGGTGACCAATGCATGAGTCCGTGCATGTGCGAGAACAGCGCGACCTGTGACCCCGGAGATGGGCGATGCACATGCATGGCGGGGTGGACTGGACAGATCTGTGACCGGGGTGAGTCAGCGGATTCTGTTACATACCGTAATTCTCCTGTTATTTGGAACCCTCTAATATTCCAAACATCTTAATTTCTTTTTTACTTTTGATACAATTAATCCCTAATAATTATTTTTATTTTTAAAGCAATTAGATTTTTTACTTTCATATATATTTTTTAAAACATGACTTCCAATTACCCTGTGTGTGTGTGTGTGTGTGTGTGCGTGTGTGTGTGTGTGTGCATGCGTGTGTGTGTGCGTGTGTGCGTACGTGCGTGGGTGTGTGTGCGTGTGGATGTGTGGGTGTGTGTGTGTGTTTGGGTTTTGCATGAACAATATATTTAATCAAATCTATGCTTTTGCTGTCCTTAAATATATATGAATGCCGATAATTTTCAATGTTCTCTTAATACAATGGTCTATTAATGAAAACAGCTGTAAAAAAAGGATTATGAATTATTGCAAGTTATTGCTCTAATTGCACTATGATGTTTATATGGAATTTGACCCAGGACTGCATACAATTCGATGGAATGAATGTATGAATTTGTGCTTTACATCGCAGCGGAAATTTAAATTTTCTTATTTTTATTATTTTATTTATTTAGATACGCAACAACACAATTTGATGATTTCTACATTCACATTACATAATTTAATAATATAATTCTATTGTTTTTTTCAGCATGTCCCCCAGGCACTTTTGGAGAGAACTGTTTGAAGAGGTGTTTCTGTCGGAACAGTGCCGAGTGCGATCGTGTAACTGGAGCCTGTCTTTGTACTCCTGGCTGGAAGGGCATTGGATGTGATGAGAGTTTGTAACATTTTATTGTATTTTCAGCAAATATGAACAAGCTATGTAGCGGTTCCACTCACTCGATTAAATATTATCATTGGTCAAAATTTGGGCCACCTTACAGTTGCATTTTTTGTATATGCATCAAGGGAGATCATTCTTACAAATTAACTATGTTATTGTTTAGTTTAGTTTAAACATTTTTTATTGGCCAAAAATGTCAAGGGATTGGGTAAAAGCAATACAGCATATGAGACCCGCTCCTTATTATTGTTTGCTGCTAAAGATGTTTGATGTAAACCTAATAAATTAGTATTGTTGGATTGGATTTTTGCTTGATGAAATATTTTCAAATTGTTTTGTTAGATGTTATAGTCTTTAAATTATCCATAATATTTTCTATTTGTTAACATTGACATACCCATACCCATATACTTGTAAATTATCTCCATCTGACAGGATGCACGCCTGGAAGATTTGGTGCAGGCTGTCTGGAGAAATGTCGGTGCCAGAACGGCGCAGAGTGCGACTACATTTCAGGAGCATGCACATGTTCCTCGGGGTGGCGTGGGAGACTGTGCGAGAAGGCGTGCCCTGAGGGATTCTTCGGTCTGGAGTGTCAGAACATCTGCAGCTGTTCGCGTGGAACCATGTGTGACCACGTGACCGGACAATGTGCGTGCGCTGCCGGAACGGATGGGGGTCAGTGTGACCAGCCATGTCCCCTGGGGAAATTCGGGTCGAGCTGTGTACTGGACTGCAACTGTGAGAACGGGGCGTCCTGCGACCCGGTCAATGGGAACTGTCTGTGTTCCCCTGGCTGGAAGGGAGCGCGATGTGAAGAGGGTAAGATTCTTTCGTCTTTCGGACAGTATCAGTTTGAATTTACTACTATACCGTCTTCCTGACAATATACTCATCTACAATATAATGTACTCATCATACTCATCTTTCTGACAATATCGGTTTGAATTAATTTTATTGGTATAATCATCTTTGAAAGAGGTCAAAGCCAAAGGTTATATTGCATATTCTGATACAACTATTTTTGGCAACAAGATGATTTTTTTTTTCCAGATATTTTTTACCAGTCTAGAAATATAGTTATTTCCTATTTAATTACGCCTCTGGCCAATCACAATTCTTTTGAAGAAATTTCTGAACTTCTGACAGCCATAGGAAGTGTATAATCTATATTTAGAACAAAACAGTTATTTGGCCACTTTGGGGATTACCATTTTTTGCTTTGGTGATGCCGCGTAATCATTTTTGTAGATTTGTTTTCCCATAATTTTTCCCATAGATTTGTAGAAAAATAAAACGTATAAAAATGATTTTAACATTGCTTCCAAAGATGATCTTGCAACTTTAAGATACATGTGTGTCGTTAAAGTGAAATATGTCTTTAACAAAGAACAGATATTATTTATATGTGATATGGCATATTATGCCATTAATGTGAGAATTGAAATATCTCATTAGCCATTAATGCGAGATATGTCGTTGCCATAAGATGTGGGTGTGTGTATCAAAGTGGGGGTGTCTTTGTTGTAGCCTGTCCCTCTGGGATGTATGGAGACAACTGCATGCTGCGCTGCTTCTGTCTGCACGAGGGAACATGTGATCACATCCACGGCAAGTGCGACTGCACCAAGGGCTGGATGGGAACTGCATGTGAAAAAGGTGAGCAGTGAAACTGTGTCATAACAAACTTAATGATGTCAACCACTGCAGTGCATTGGAATCAATTGACCAACCATTTGAACCAATTAACCAACCATTGAAAGCAATTAACCAACCAATGGAATCAATTAACCAGCCATTGGAATAAATTAACCAACCATTGGAATCAATTAACTAGCCATTGGAATCAATTCCTTCACATATATCATGGCTTGTCAGTTTAGGGCAGGAGGGAACCCGCAAGATCCGTAGCGCTGAATGGTGCAGTAAACTTGTGAGCACTGGCTGGTACTGACAAGACCAGGGATGATAACTACTTTGCCACTCTACAGACAGCACATCCTATCAATATCACCCTTCTTCCAGGATGTTCATGACACTATTACTGCCATACGCATCATTCCATCATATTATTTATACCTGGAAACATTTTTATTTTTTACCTGAATTATGATTGCCTTCCTAAGATATGTTTGTCGAATATTTCTAGGAAGGGAAATCGAGTCACATCCAACATTCGGCATAAGTGTATTCTGATTGGCTGATTGATACTGTCAATAACTGGGAGATTGACAGCTCGATAGGTTAATTGTTATAATCACATATATAATAGCATCATTTTCATATAGGATAAATTGTCCGCATCATGACAATCCTGTTATCTTCCTTGATCCGTCAGTACCAGCTGGTGGTCACAGATTTCCTGTACCATTCAGTGCTACAGATGTTGCGGGTTTCCTCCTTGCCCCCAAAACTGACCAGCAGAAATAAATCTTGAAAGTGGCTATAGACCCAAATTTAAAAATTCAAATTAAAAGAATTAATACACCCATCTTTGTGCCTTTAAGTAGCCAGTCAGGACTACAGAAGATCCAAGTTTAAATCCTAACATGCACATGTATTAATGACTTGCTTGTGTGCTCTCTGCAGCGTGTGACCAGGGACGGTATGACAGCAACTGTCACGCGGAATGTAACTGTGAGAACAGCAAGACCTGCGACCGATTCACGGGGAAGTGTAAATGTGAAGCGGGCTATTTGGGAGAGAAGTGCAATCTAAGTGAGTACAATTGGTAGTGTGTCGGATTACAAATCCAAAAGTTAAGAGTTCTAATACTATCTGGTGTCCAGTCATCTTCTCTGTGAGTGGATAAATAAATGATTGGTCATTTATATACAGGGACAGATTGAAATGCAATTTCTGTGTGCATAGTTATTATCATTGGTTAAATTACCATTGCACTTAATTGTTATGGGTTATCCTGACATTATATCACAGATCACAACAATATTGGCATGAAATCCTTTCAATAACTAATCCTCAAAAGACACCAAAGTCAAAATATATTTGTTTCCCGAAATACATGGAAAATAAAAACAAAATTATATATTAGTTTTTGTTCATGAATCTGTATCATATTTTTGCAATGTAGACGATATATAGAAAACCGTTAAAAATAAATTGATCTTTTTTTGCATTATATGTTCGTATTATTTGTTTTAAATATTTGGGGATGTGTTGCTTTAATGACTTGGTCATGACATGTCTTTCTCACCAGTTTATCCATGACTTGTCTTTCTCACCAGCTTGTCCAGAGGAGTTCTATGGAGTAGGGTGCTCCATGACCTGTGAGTGTGAGAATGGAGCACACTGTGATCATGTAACTGGGACATGCGAATGCATCTCTGGATGGAGAGGCAAAAACTGTGATAAACGTGAGCAAAACCGTCCAGATCTGTTCTGCAACTGGATATATATATTGGATAGGAATGATAGAATATGAAATATTTCTACACAACTCAGTGTGTGAGCCAAAAGCTATTTCTAGAATTCAGTGACAAAAGCTTTAAAATGGCTTCCACTGACTATGACAGAAATTCTGCAACAAATGGAGATTATGCCAAATTTTCAAAGAATAGTTTTCTCACAAAACAGTCGAGAACAAATTATTTCTGATTGGTTATTTTATGCCGATGTTTATCATTCTTCAGCGTGTGTGCCTGGTTTCTATGGTAACCACTGCAAGGAAGTGTGCGAATGTGAGGAAACGAACCCCTGTTACCACGTGACTGGAGATTGCAAATGTCCGCCAGGATACATGGGAGTTTCGTGTGATAAACGTGAGTCTTTACGGATTTGTCCTTTATTCCAAATATATTTAATGGTATTTCCAGTCAAGGAATAATTCTTAAGGTAACCATAGCTCAAACCTTAATAGACTACACTAATGCTAAGATTGTTATTTTAGCTGTATGCCTTTTTAGACGCGATTTGTATGTATTCATATATTTACATACTTTATTCACATTTCTTCATTATAATTGACAACAGCACTTACCATATATTGATATTAAAATGGTCATCTTGTGCCTCTAGGAACATTTGGAATGATTACGAAACTTTTAGCATAGTTTCATGCTCATTTGTTCACAAATCTTCATATAAAATTTGAGCTTGAGCATGAAATCGTATTCAAACAATTTTGTAACCTCTGTGCCAAATTTCTGATAGCGGCAATTAATTACACTGTTATAAATATTAGAAGGTTTGGATTATTAGGAGAATTACGGTAGCTGTAACATGGTGATTTAATTCCAGGATGTCCCGTGGACACTTTCGGTCCAGAGTGCCGTGGCAAGTGCGAATGTGGCAATGACTTCATTTGTCACCACGTGACAGGGGAGTGCGTGTGTCGCCCTGGGCCAGAGGGGAAGGAGTGTCGTAAAGGTGACCTTTGACCTTCATCGATTGAAATTGTTACTTGTTATAGCATATCACTGGAATTATATTATGTAAGGTTCGATATGAACATGTCAGAATGCTTTTCAAAACTTTGAAATATTTTTTAATAACTCACCCTGTCAGTAATTGCACTTTTGTGGAGAGCATCTGCATCTGTCAAACTTACATCAACTAGAACTAATATTTTTAATGCAAATTATACTCATCATAATCTGTAGTTAGGTCTATTATTTACAATATATCTCTATTTACTAATTTGGTAGTAATTACAAAAATCTAATGAATATTACATCAATTGGATTTTGCCTAATTGGCAGATTTGTATTTGAATTTTATTTATAATAATAGTTTCATTCTCACTTTTATATCAATACATATATGCACCATGTTCTCAATTTCAACTCTTCATGAATTTTCTAAGATCTGCTGGTAATATACCATTATAAATCTTCTAATTAATTAAATAATTCATTCATTAATCAAGGTCACACTCCACCGATTATCACTATGTAGGTACAATGAATTAGTCATTACTTTCATAAGGATAAAATCATTTTGTGGAATGGAACCATTTTATTCATACCAGAATATTGTTGATAATATGCCATTACAGTTCTGCTTGACAGTAGATTTTAATAAACAATTGTTCTCATAACAACATTGAATATTTCACTGTGTATTGCTTCTCTTGGTTGAAATTTGATTAATATTTTAGGTATTAGTTCAGAGTTTGTATTTTTGTCTGGCCATATACTGGAATTACAGAGGCAAGATCATACGTGCAAGTATTTTATATATTTTTATATATATATTTTTTTTTTTCTAAATAATATTAATAGTTAATAAAATTAATCTGATAAAATATCTATCCAAACTGTAAGACACTGTATCGCCAATGCAAAGGAGGTCTTTCCCAACAGTGCTCTGTTCTAAATATAGAATATTTGCACGGATGTCAGAGAGGACCATCTCGAGTCCGAGGCAGTCCAGCTAGGGTCAGGTCTATTTTATGGAATCATTTAGGCCCTGTATACTGCCCTATCACAGATAATACCCAAACTCGGAGTGGTAAGATGTCGTTTCTTTCATCATGCACACATGATCAACGACAACAGTTCACATCAAACACCGAGAAAGAAAATCATTGCTGTTAGTATTATTCTCTGTCACGGATCAACATCCATTTGTCAATAGATTAACCAGAGAGATATTGTAATGTATCATGAGCTCCATTGTTGTTCTTGCGCAGTAATTTAAACAGCTGGTAGAAAAAACACCACCAATGTGAATGCATAGCATATATTGGTTTCGTTGAGGGGATCTGTATACACAGAAATCTGTGACATCACATTTTGGGGGATAGGTGTCTTTGGGTAGGAAATAAATATATTTGTTGATGACTAAAAAATCTGAAAATAATCTCACATGTCGGGGAAAGATTGTTCTTTCAGAATATGCAATAATCCCGATAGTGACCATTATTCCTTATGCAATTATGATCTTACCTCTTTAAGATCTAAACATTTACCTACATTTTATACAAATTACTTTCAAACTACAGATTCCTTTCTGGATTTTGAGTTGAGTTTGAATTAAATCTCATAATTTTGATGATGGCCTTTGAAAATGATAAATTTATTTTTATTATAAGAAAACACTATTAATTTTAGTTAATTTTTCTATGTAACAATCTGAACAAATACCATTACACTTTCTTCTTTGATAATGTGTTTACTGAGTGTGTGAATCCATTAAAATCTCCAATTCACTCATTAGTGTACACATCAAAACTTTTAACCTTTTTCATCCTGGTGGCTACTGGAGATGCCATATTACATATAGGTCCTTGATTAATTTGCATTGAGATCTCCTTTGTCTCACTTCTCTTATTGTCTTGGACACCACTCAGTTCTCACACCAATTGTTCGTCTCACATACTAATGGCCGAAAGTCTCGCTTTGCATGCAGCCAGGAAAAATGGCAAAAAGCCATATAAGGGTAAAAAGGGTAGAAAAGGAAAGGCAAAGGGATGGAGGAGGAAAACTAAAGACAAGGATGGATTTACTAGACTAGAAGCAGGTAAACCCTCGTGTTTGTACCCTGTGTATCAACGTCAACCAAATCTTATATTTCCCCAGCAAAGTCCTATTCTTCTTCAGCAAATTCGCATATTTCTTAGCCAATTCTTATTATTTCCCCAGCCTAATCTTATCGTTCCCCAGGCAAATTGTATATTTTCCCAGCCAAATCATATTTCCCAGCATAATCTTATTCTTCTCCCGCCAAATCTTGTATTTCCCTTGCCAAATCTTGTATTGCCTTAGCAAAATATAGTATTTTCTAGATTATATTGAAGTTTTTATCTTTTAGATTTTCTAGTTTGTAAGAAGTTGTCTGTAATGTTTCAGTACTTGAATCATATTTTACATTACCGTAATTACCCTAATAATTCAAACCCTCCAATAGTTTGAACACCTAAATTAAATTACTCTGTGTATCCTTGTAATGTTTTGAGGTTTCTTGTCTTGCTAATTTAATACCATTACTGTAACTCCAACACAATTTCCTTTTTAACAGATTTCCATACCAATAGAAATGTTTTTTCTGATATTTATTAAAATATTTTCAATAAGATTGACACATTTTGCAATGAGATAGATATTCAGACCATATACAAATAGTTCTTAATAGCTTCTCTTAATATTATTGGAAGTTTAATTTCTTTGTTTTATTGAAATTGGTATTGTTGCTTTCAGATTTCTGTATAAATCTGCGCCCCATTCCACAGAATGGTCATAGCACTATGAGAGTCGTAACTCTATGTTAGCATATAGGAGTTGCCACTCTCATTATGATTGTTCTGTGGATCACGACCCAGAACATCTTAAAGTCTTTTTATTTCTAATCTTATAGTAATTAAATATTTTTTCAACATTTATACACTAAGCTTCAACAAATTACTGTTAATATTATTGGTATTAAAAGACTCTTAGATGACAAACTTCTCAAATATGAAAATCTCTCAAGAAAAATGTTGCCTACCATATTCAATGTCTAAATTTTGTTGCACCATCAGTTTTATTAAAATATAAGTACTCTAATATTGTATATATGTCACACACACTCAATATGCAACCATCAAGTAAATTAAATCCATTTAAGTCTATTTAATTTTATTTTTATTTTGGTTCAGAGAAGCTTTCAAGGTGTCTTCTATATTTTACCATATGTATTAAATGCCCAAATGTTAAGTACTGTACTTGCATATTCTACCAGTAGTTGACATACTGATACAGGTAGTGTAGTTCCATTGATAGAACCCGGCATCAATGTTCATGAAAGTTACGTTTCTGATACAATCATGATATTATGTGCCGTCTGTACCGTGGCAATATAGTTATCCTTGGTCTGTCAGTACTAGCCGGTGCTCACATGTTTACCACAACATTCAGCACTAAGGATGTTGCAGGTTTCCTTCTGCTATAAAGTGACGAGCCATGATGTAAGTGAAAGAATCTTGAAAGCAGATCTAAACTCCAATTTAAAAACAAAAGAAGAAAAAAAATTGATAGAGCAGATTCATTGATTGCATTGACAATTGTCATTATGTATTTTTACCCTTTTAATATCATATTAACTTGCATTGGTTCTAAAGCATCATGGGTAATTGGTATGTATAGGGCTTTGTTGTTTCATGTTCACATTGTATTATGCCTAATGTATATGCAAATTGTTTGTTTGTATGTCATTGCTGTGTACATATGTATATATATCTACGTCATGCACAAGATATATGAATGTTTATCATGTGGTATTGTTATAAGATTTTGCCTTACACTGAATTCCCCTTAATCACAAAATTATTCACAAACACTGTAGCATTTAGTATTTAAAAATTTGACAAATACTTTTTAAATTTTTTTAAATTCTGGTATTGTTTTAAAGGCATACAATCACAGATACTGGTGATCATATTAGACTAAATTTGAGTTGTGATTGTATGCTTTTAATTAATTATGAAAGCATGTTCAAACTTTATTGTACATGAAACTGTGTAATAGTTTTAAAGATTTTATTTAATTTATCTATGCATCTACAGTTCTAGTTGACATTACACATTTACTCTTTTAGGTTTACACATATTGAACTCAAGCCTTTTCTTTCCCCCCAAAAAATAGACAATAAGATATTATAGTACAGATGGAAAATAGACGATAAGATATTATAGTACAGATGGAAAATAGACGATAAGATATTATAGTACAGATGGAAAATCATCACAATTTGACAACTATATTAGCCTCTTATTTCATATTAATTACATTTTAAAATGTGTCCCTGACTAGGTCTTCACAAAACATAGATTTGTCACTAGTAGAGTGTTGAGCATGTTTGCATTCCAAATGTCAGCTTCAGCTACAACATGGATACAAGTGTCTAGGATCTGTGCATGTCATGCATGAGTTGTGATTGTGAGACATCTGTATGACCTTTGACCTCCCTTGACATGAGGTTCCTATGTAATCTTCCTATACTAGCTGACAAGAAATGTGTACCCACCTATATTATATTCTGGTACTTGTCATATATTTATTTAAACTAAGGTAAAGTATTGTGTATTTGATTGTTCGTAAAAAAAATATAAGATTTTTTAGACAAGTATTAAATCAGGAAATTTCTTTCCTTTATAATAATAATAATAATAATAATAATTATAATAATAATAATAATAACAGTAATGTGTATATTTATAATGTGCCAAAAGTGACAGTCTAAAACTTGCTCAAGGTGCTACAATTGATGCAAATAGATGAAATATTTTCTCAGCAAAATGTAGGCCATAATTGAAATCAAATTGATTGATTCTGCTGTCACTTTTTTTTCTAATTTATGACCTTCGACCTTTGTGTTTCAGGCTGCCGCCAAGGAGAGTTTGGACCCAACTGTAACCAGATGTGTCAGTGCGAGAACGAGGGTTCATGTGACATCGTGACCGGAGTGTGCACGTGTCCAGATGGTTTCATCGGTCCCACGTGCAGCCAGCGCTGTCCAGAAAACAGATTCGGACAGAACTGTACGGGACTGTGTGACTGCCAGAATGGTGCACGCTGTAACAAGCGATCCGGAAAATGCAAATGTCAGGCGGGATTCACCGGCGACAAGTGCGAACATAGTACGTGGATTTTCGCGTCCTGATATCTTGCTTTTCAACTGAAATATTATATTTAATCTGCGTACTAACATAATCTTCAACAACATAGTTTATATCTTTATGTTATTATTGGTTTCTATGTTTATTACATGTCACAAATAGGTGATAGATAATAATTAATGTGCACATATATCATAGTACGACATTATTACCATGATCAATGGATCTGTGTGCCCTCATTTCCTTCTCAACTCCATGGGGTGTATACAACAACAGAGACTTTACTCATTATGAAACAACCAATAAGATTTTTATATATTACAATTTAACCAAGAAATATAGAACTAATCAGACTTCCTATCACGTTGTTGATTCTCCTTACTCATAGCATGTCCTGACGGGAAGTTCGGAGAAGACTGTATCCAGACATGCGAGTGCATCCAGGGTCGCTGCGACCCCAAGACCGGTCAGTGTCACTGTGACCTTGGATGGATGGGACCAAAGTGCAATGACGAGTGCGAGGATGGGAAGTTTGGTCCAAACTGCAACCACACCTGCACGTGTCAGAATGGAGCGGCATGTGACTCGGTCACAGGATGCTGCAGATGTATCCATGGATACTACGGCCAGAACTGCGATCGCGGTGAGGAAAATAATTATTAAAATATTTATTCATTATCCTGGCAACAGCATTAAAGATACCACTGTTGTACTGTTGTATTTTTATTAGCATTTGTTCAAATTAATAGTAGTCATAAGATAAATGAGATTATTTGATTGTATGCAATGTTTGAACAGTCTGTCCTGGTTTCAGAATGCCCGCCGGGTACCCATGGACCATACTGTAGCGATAGATGTGATTGTGTGAATGGAGCCAAGTGCAGTCCCACCACCGGACAATGCAGGTGTAGGTCTGGCTACACAGGCAACCAGTGTCAGCTCAGTAAGTTGCCACATTCACGATAGCTAGTTGCCATTATTGCCATGAAATTATGATTGCCAGTTGCCTTGGAATTGCATGTTGATTTTCAATTGCTATTGAATTCAGAATTGCCAGTCAAGTCATGATTGCTTGTCAGTTCACGATTGTCAATCAGGATTGTCAGTCATTTGAACATTTCATATGTTAACTTATGATTGCCAGTAAATTAATTATTGCCTTCAAATAATCATGCATGATTGTCAATAAATTTAGGATTGCTAGTTAATTCACTATGGCCAATAAACTCACCATTGCCATTAAACCATGATTGCCAAAAAAATAATAGTAATCCTCAAGTTAAGATTGCCAGTCAACTCGCCATTGCTATGAAATCAGGATTGCCAGCAAGCTTGCAATTGGCAGCTTATCTCATTAGAACATAATGTCAGTTTAGGCCCCGAGATTATTAAACCTTTTGACTATGATTTAATGGTCAAACTCAAATTTTATATGGTGATTTGTGAATGGCAATGCAGTTATCATCCTTGGTCTTGTCAGTACCAGCTGGTGCTCACAGGTTTACTGCAACATTCAGCGCTACG
>JAUTBT010084168.1:0-12516 GCA_032361225.1 Lepetodrilus schrolli | reverse complement strand
ATATATAATTACGCACCTCATTCGTGATCACGACGGCATTCGTACACATACGTAATCTATAAATCAGTACAGTAACAATCTAAACCGTGTATGCATATCATGTTTTATTACGCATTTACTTGTACGGTGTTACAATCTTTTGAAATGTAATGACCCACGATCAACATGGTAAAAATAACAATTAATGATATGTTAGTTTTGTAGTGAGAGTTTTTAACAAGCAATATTTACATCATATATAATTAGAGTATGAATATTATATTACATACCATTCATAAGACGTGCGTGCGCAATCTCTCTCTCTCTCTCTCTTCTCTGAACTTTCTCTGAACTCTCTCTGAACTCTCTCTCTCTCTCTGAACTCTCCCTCTCTGAATCTCTCTCTCTGTGAACTCTCTCTGAACTCTCTCTCTCTCTCTCTAAACTCTCTCTCTCTCTCTCTCTGAACTCTCTCTCTCTCTCTCTCTCTCTGAACTCTCTCTGAACTCTCTCTCTCTGAACTTTCAATCTTAATAACCTACATGACATAAAATTCGTGGAAGATTTTATTGCCGATTCGTTGTCAATTTAGTTATAAACATTTCGCTTGTCGTCGAATCTTGCTACGAATCCTTTTCTCGAAATGCTCGTGTTCATAAATAAAAACACATCTCAACAATAATATATTTCAACAAAACCAAAGATCATTGGTCAGGAAACAATGGTCAGGGTTAGTGTCCTTGTTACACACAGATTCAAATGGCTCTAAACCCAAATGAAAAACGGGAACATACAAATTCATGTATATCTATAATCCTTTCATATAATTTCAAATGCAACATTATTAAATGTATACAATGCATTAATTATTTGCATATAGGTATATATTTACAGGGGTAGAATTAACGCCTGCCCGTGGGCTAATGGCAGGTAAAACCATTGTTGGGCAAACTAACTTTATTTCTAGCGTGCCATTTTTTTGCCTCTTGGTTTTCAATAAATATTATTAGTATTATTATCATTATTATTTAATATTAATTAGTGTAGGTGGTAACATATGTTATGATAATTTTAATAAACTATATAATTTAACATTACAAGAATAAGTTTTGATTCGGCTAGAATCAGTCATTACTGTAAGTCAATGTCCTATCTTGTTGACAACGAATGAAATAATCGAATTAGCGAATGTCCGAATCAGTTAGGATTCGTGAGATCCAGAAAGTTCATGTTTGAAGCTCGACGACAGTGTTTTACATATATCTCTTATAAAGTTGTTATTTGACATAGAAGTATTGAAAAAAAAATAAAGATTTACAAAATTAAATGAAGATCGATTAGATGTTTATGCGGGCACTCTAGTTTCCTGGCTATCTCGAAATTTACAGTTATTTGTACCCCTGATCTAGGAAATATGGACTAGCTTGGTACATGAAACCAGTTTATGGGTAAATCATATGAAAGACCAATGCGAACAATTATGAAAAACAATAACTGATTCCCGTCTCAGAGTGGCGGACGTGTAGTCAGCAGCCAATTTAATATTCCAGGCCCCCGTTTCACAACATCCTAAATTTAGGAGCTCCTAACTTTATGACCCAGTTTATCACCTCCTAAGTTAGATGCCGATTTAAGAAGGGATAAGACTTGTGACGTCGTGAAACACTTGTTACGAGGTGACAACTCTTAGGACTGGTTTAGGAGCTCCTAAATAGTTGGGAGGCCATTGTGAAACGGGGGCCTGGTGTGCATATTCACAACTGACAATATGGCGGCCGCATATACCGTACTTCACCATTGTTTATTTCAGAAAATAAATCATAAAATACAAACTATCAACTGTTAATATATATCTCCAACGATACAAATATCTATCAAATTAACCAAGTAGAGAGTCAATAATAATCGGGTACACACATATGTTTTAAGCACTATGAAACCTTGGCTTATAAAACCATATCAAAATGTTGATAAACTAACGAATACAAAACTAACAAAATGATTGTTTATCCAAATACAGGAGCGGAAAAAAACACACATTGTATTTGAGAATGGGGACAACATATTACAAATATAGGTCTACTACTTATGTTTTACCCAAATAGTGCAGGATACTGCATCTCTGAGCACCCAATTTTTATATAATGTCCCCGAACATTTGCCCCCAAAAGAGAAAAGGATAGCTACTGTCCTGCCATGTCGACTGTCGACTGACAGATGGTTGGGGATTCGAGAATTGATTTAATAGCGACTGTGTTCATAAACGCAATATGAGTGTTCCCACAAATACAAGAGTGAAATGAAGTTCCGAAATATCTAGAAAGGCTTGTTTCGAAACTCACGATACTTCCGGGTTTGGTTCATTCGGTTATTCTACCGGTTTTATTGGAACAACTTTCAAGAGGCATCGTATATCAACGTTTCACTCACAGGAACGTCATTCTGCAATAGTCGTACAGGTCATGTACACGCATGACCTGAGTTATGACCAGGTATGATCTGTGTCCAGGGTATCGTTTCAAGAACCTTTCGTATCTACCACGAGACCGTAAGCACTCTCGTAGCGATATCGTAAACATGGCGATCGGACACTTCCGCGAGCGCTATGGTCTCATAGTGGATCCGAGAGCTTCGAGAACGGATAGCCGGATAATTACTAATTTAAACGACACCCAGGGCGCTAAGAGTACATTATTCCATTTAGCGGGGTATCAGATTTACGTACAAATACATTCCCAAACTACTTCTGTAATAATCCCACTATGAAAAACTGGCATATCTACTAAACACGAACTATTCTCCATTACTACTTAAATTGTATATGGACATCAAGGAAGGCCTATCATTATTTTAGCTTATGCTAAATATACAACCATGTTTACATGTATACTGTATGTTCTATACATATATCTGTATCTGTATATTATTACTACTTCTCTGTATCATGCAACATGATTTATGAGAATAAATTCTGTTCTGTTCTGTTCTGTTCTGTTCTGGTAGTAACGCAGCGCTATGGGCACGCTTTCGAGCGTTGGTTAGAAGGCTTCAATATAGAGGACTGTTCATGATATTCAATGGGCAGAATAACACGACTTCAAGACGACCCTCCGATCATCAGACACGACAACGTCGAATGCGTCTAGTGACGTATTTCGTCAGGCTCGTGTTGACATTCAGAGACGTTTTACGTGTTCGATGGCCTTTCAATGTGCCATACTTTCACTCGATATTAAAAACATAATCATTTGATAGTAAAAATATAAATTCATTTGAGAATCTATGCTATTGTTTAATAATGTATTAACACGGTATGTCTTACCGAATGCATATTGTATCTGAGTATCACGTCATTGTTCAATAATTAAAGCAAAACTGTTAATTAATAAAATGAAATACGTCATATTATGAAATTCCCGACAGACTTTAATTGCAGTTGTCAGTGGACATTACGTTGTGTGAATAAGAAGAGCTACAATTCCTTTAAATGAAGTTGAATGACCATTTAACACATCCAGATCTGGAGAGGTAGTGATCATGGCATGTGCCGTATATGTATATATGTATATATATATAACACCAAATACTGATTTATATTCGTTAGAAGGTGACTTCAGAATGGATTGAACATGTTTTTTGGGGCATGAAAAATACAAGTAAACATCACGTTGAAATACATATAACAATTAAACTTGCTCCTGTTTATCTAATAAAATATCAAGCATTTTTATCTATATTTAAAATTGGTCAATGTTGCTTGCATCTACATTGTTCGGTCTTTGGAAAAAACGATTAAAATAATTGAAATACAATGTCTATTAATAGTAAAGAACTAAAATATCCTCCACAGAAATTTATTGGATATCGAAGAATAAAAATAAATGGAAACTGGCTTCTCTCATTTTTATGCATTTTATGACACTCCCGTTGCGCCTATTGATTCATGTGTCACACTATCGTGACACATCAATCATGACTGATTCTTATATGACACAATTAGCATATGATGACCTTCGCTCGCAGGTTTACTGCAACATTCAGCGCTACGGATCTTTCCATTTGGCCGAATTCTAAATTGCTATTGCTATTATGAGCCGTGGAGCCGTGGAGCCGTGGAGCCGCTTTCAAGATACTTTCACTTATATCACTTGTCAGTTTATGGCAGGAGGAAACCTGCAACATCCGGAGCGCTGAACGTTGCAGTAAACATGCGAGAACCTGCTGGTACTGACAGACAAAGGACGATAACTGCATTGCCACGGTACAGACAGCGTATCCTAGCATCGCTATATCTATTGGTCATTCACTGAAGTTATGTTTCTCTAAAATTTCAATACTCTAGATAATAACCTGTTGGAACAAAAGATTGCGAATCAAATACACCCACTCCGTAAAAAGAACAAAACCAGCATTTCCGGAGATTGTATGACCAGGAATCGATTCGAATTGTCTCAGAGACGAAAGGCAACCAATTAATAAACATCACGGCGCCCCGATGGTCCGTGGTGTGGAATCGAGTTGTACGTCAGATGTCTGTTAAACTTGACAGAAATTCTAGGATACTTGACAGAAGTTCTGAAACTAGAAGTATTTACTATTAGTGTTAAAAATCTTCTTCTTCAACTTCTTCTTCTTCTTCTTCTTCTTCTTCTTCTTCTTATTAGTAGTAGTAGCAAGACTACTACTATTACTACTACTACTACTACCATTACTACTACTACTACTACTGCTACTACTACTAATTACTACTATTACTACTACTACTACTACTTCTACTACTTCTACTACTACTACTACTACTGCTAGTAGTAGTAGTAGTACTACTACTACTACTATTACTACTACTAATACTACTTCTACTACTACTACTAGTAGTAGTACTACTACTACTACTAGTACTACTACTACTGCTACTACTACTACTGCTACTAATACTACTACTAAGTACTACTATTGATACTACTGCTACTACTACAACTATTACTACTACCACCACTACTACTACTACTAAGTACTACTATTACTACTACTACTACAAATATTACTACTACTACCACTACTACTACTACTACTAAGTACTACTATTACTACTACTACAACTATTACTACTACTACCACCACTACTACTACTACTACTACTAAGTACTACTATTACTACTACTACTACTAATATTACTACTACTGATAATAATAACAATAACAATAATAGCAACAACCATACTAATATTAATAAATATTTACATTCCTAATGCACAAAATCCATATCATACCTCTGATGCTACATTATTATTCCGGACAGCGCATAACCCCTTTAACCTCTCCCCTCCCCGGAGAGTATGCAAACCCTCTAGAGTACACTCTATGATTTCCTATCTCTCGTATAATGAATCACCGTATATTGTATTTTCTTATATAAATTATAGGTGCTAATCAGTCGTCAATTACAAAACAAAAAGCAATCACACCACGTAATAATTTCGTTTAATGATTTCATATTGGAAAAAACAGCGACAACCGTATACTGGACATGCAAAGAGCGTACGAAAAATCTCATTGCCGTATGCACATCCGGATTGAATATCCTGAGATTTGAATAACAGACACCTCGAGGGAGTATTCTTTTTATTTTGAATGCATATTGACTTGAATAATATCACGTTCTCCCCCATACTATACCGCCTGGTTATGATCTGAAAGAAAAGACAACTGGCGCCTTTCTTACAATTAAGGTTCGGTTTCATTCAGAGACGATCGTATCCCAACGATGCAATTGTCCATGTGTAAATCTATATTGTAAAGTTGGTTGAGTTCGGTACCTCGGAAATATTCCGAAAATTGGAAAATATTGTGTTTGAGAATTGATATCTAGAAACGAAAAGGAGAACTATAATAATTTGTGTCACTGTCTTCAAAGTGATGGTATTGATACCAGGACGGTATTGATTTCAAAATTGCTTTTGTTTATTTTTTATTTTAATGGTTAATGATTACTTTGCTCATCATGATCATACCGCGATTTGTTCTTATGTCATTATTAAAATCATCATCATCATCATCATGCTCATCATCATCACCATCATCATCATCATCATCATCAACAACATCATCATTGTTTTAAAGGAGACTATCTCTAAACATGAAAAGTTAATATGCTATAATATGGTTAAATTTAAGCATTTTCATGTAAAAAAAAATATATTTACATCTTAATTAGCTAATTATAGCCAAAATATCCTAACAATTACCTTCGCCGGTATGCATATTTGTAGCCTCGTTGTGACATTCGAATCGTGTGACGTCATAGATGGTACTCGTCAAGTAGAAAGCGTGGACATGGGTGAGCGAGTATTTTCGGGTGCAACGGTACGTCAACTAATACATCTGACGCTCACTAATTCAAGTTTCCAAGTCAGAGAAGTGATATTATCAAAGAAAATTGTGGATCTACCGATGTTGGAGTTAGCCGGGTTGAAAGCCAAGTGTTTAAGCCGACAATGCCCGTCCTGTCCTCTCTGCTCGTACCAATTTCGATAAGTCTGTTGAGGTATGAAATTAGAAGGAGTTACTTAAAAAAGTGTACGGTGCCAAATCCATCACAACTTCTAATCTATCTTACGTTAACATAATATGCGAAGTTTCATGACATAGATATAGATCCTCGGTTTTCGTGGATCGTTTGTTAGACGATTAGTACGAGACCATATTTTCGAGGTCTTCTTGTAAAATATGAATTAACATGTTATTATTATTGTGCGTTACTTGTTTGTTGTACCCAAAATAACAAAACACTATCGATAATATATTGATAGACTTAATTGAATTTTCTCGTAAGCGGGTCTGAAATACGAGGATCCACACTGACGTATTCGACTACGCCTGGTTTACTGTAATCATTTCAATGTAAACCAAGTTTTTCTTATTTGTTCTTGTTTTGTACAAACATCAGATCTGCCTTTTCCCCCCAATCATGATGCGATTATATTTCTTTCTACTCTGATCTTATAATTGGTGGTTAGTTGCTATTCAATGCAGTTTTCAAACAGCCAATACTGCACACTATGTACTAATTGGTCAATTATTGAATGTAATAACCTGCCAATAAGATCTAATAATTAGTATAATGTTTTTCGGTTCCATTTCTGTTCCCTGTTCATATATGTAAATAGATTGCACGAAAAATACATGAATAAACTAGATAAACTTACTCATCTGTAAAATATAATCGGCGACATCGGTTTCGGAAGTTCGATCGGCAAATTTAACGTTGGAGATCAGGGCCCCCTTCTATTTGACCAATTTGCTTGAGTTGGGGATAACGATAGGGTTATTGTTAGCACAGACTGACAGACATATAGATTTGCATCTAGCAACTACCTAATTTAATCATTGTTTTTGAGATGGTGACTCTTATTTCACGGAAATATCCAGGCTTTTCCGTCACCTGTCTACCCGCTGTTCCATGAGTTCCGATGGATAGTGGCCGATCTGGGGCCGTTCCCCAAGCTATCGTACACATAACGACATCGTTAAGACATCGTGGAGGAGAATTACACTCTTTTGGGATCATCACATTATCCTCCACCAACGTTTAACGATGTCGTTATGCATACGATAGCTTCTGGAACATGGCCCCAGGCTGTTCAATACAGCACGTCGCTAAATAAAGTAATACGAAGTAATTACCGCAAAACCGTCATAAAAAATATTCATTTGGTTGCACAATTGAAGCCTAGATGTCTGTGGATTCATGAAATACATTTTGCAACCGCGATTCTGCCAAATTTAGTAATAAAAGGGACGGGGCCCCTGATCTCTACCTTTGCCGTTCGGTCCCACTGTGACCAACCGACTCGCTATCGCTCACTGTCGTGTCACTGTCGTCGTGTCACTGTCGTCGTATCACCGTCGTCGTGTCACTGTCGTGCGTGTCACTGTCGTGTCACTGTCGTGTCACTGTCGTGTCACTGTCGTCGTGTCACTGTCGTCGTGTCACTGTCGTGTCACTGTCGTGTCACTGTCGTCTTGTCGCCGTCGTCGTGTCACTGTCGTGTCACTGTCGTGTCACTGTCGTGTCACTGTCGTCTTCACGGTTTACTAGTAGCTCGTACTGACATAGTTTACTCTTAAATCAGTCTCTGCCAAGTCTCTTTTCATCAAGATAACTACTAATAACAATAAACACTCGACTACAAGCTGACTACCGCTATCTATTTCAACAAAATGTGGACGGAGTATCAGCTATGACGTCACATCATGTGATTACGCACTTAGAAATCAAATGTCAGCATTTTCCAGAAATCTTGGATTTCCTTTTCTGGCTATAACTTACTAATTAAGATTAAATTTGATTTTTGTTTACATATAAATGCTTGTATTTAACCATATTATGACATCAAATTATCAATGTTTTAGAGGCAATCTCCTTTAAGGAATCACGGACAACGTATTCCTTATATTTCTAACGATCTGGGCACTCTACTAGTACAGGGAGTGTTGCTCATTATAAACACTTTAATTATTAACCAACTAAGTGCCTCCGATCCGTCTATCAATGTCCAACTGATGAACGGTTACACAAAGAGTGCAGAACAGATTTTTCTTTTAAATTGGGGTTTAGGGCCGCTTTCAAGATTCTTTCACTCACATCACGGCTTGTCAGTTTAGGGAAGGAGGAAACCCGCAACTTGCGAGTATCGGCTGATACTGACAGACCAAGGATGATAACTGCATTGCCACTCTACAGACATCGCATCCTATCAATATCGCGTCAGAAAGGTAACTTTCGTGAACATTGATGCCGGGCCCAACAATCTACCACTGCGCTACTACCCGCCCCCCTACAATGTTTTTAAAACTCGCTTAGCTTTCTTGTTCATATTATCTCCAGGAAGCGATTACGTTCTGACGCCATTTATCAGCCGATCCAGAATTAATAGATGATGTCAACGGTGAACGATAAAAATTATTTTAAAAAAAATAAAATAAAATAAAAAATTAAAATACATTTTGGAAATCGTACAGCATGTGCATGTTAGCCACTTTTCGAAATGCTTATTAAAGCCACAATGCCTCAAGTTCTTATTTTTGGTCTGATCATTTAAAATATACTCATTAACAAGGTTGGCCTCTTAAAAGACACCGAAAGCATATTCTCGTATAGGTATATGCAGATCTAAGAATACTATGTATGCACGTGAAATATCGAAATATTTCAACAATTATTCATAATATTTTGTTCACATCATGCCAACAATTGTATTCTTAAACTATGATTAGAATATCCTGTAGAAATACCAATTCAATATACTAGCATTTCTACCAAATCAGTTATTGTTATCAGTATATGGAATGTCATAATGCGATTTTACCGAGAACACTGGGGAATGCCCATAATTTAAATACATTCAACAATGTTGCATCATTTAATAAATATTAAGTGTTGTTTCGTGATAGTAAACCACTGGATAATCGAGAATACATTAAGCCAAAATACATTTAAAAAGAAATACAGCTAAGGGAGTTAACTCTTACATCAACTACTAAATGACATAAATGGGATATTCTGATATTATTTCTGCGCATAATATAGAAATAGTTATATCACAATATGGATATAGGTGCATATTTGATAAAACAACAACATTTAGTACATTTAAACTCTAGATTACCACTTTTGGTTGGTTAAAAATACACAAACAAAATTATGGTTTAAAATAAATCCTATTGAATGAGTTGTTCTGTAAAGACATATTCTTTTTACTATATGAAATTAATTAGTATTTTTAGCGTATGGGCTTAATTTAATTACTATTCCTTGAGAATACAGGCATTTGCACTTAAAAAACCCAAAAAAACCCCACGTAATTTCAGAAAATATTTGCTTCTTTAATTGTTATTCCTGTAACATCGGTACGAAACGCCCATCATCTTCTAAAGTCTGTATAAAACGTAATTAATATAATTAAGTGTACTTGAAGTGCTATACAATAATAAAAATTGTGGGTAACTCTTATATAGTAAAACAATTAGCTTTTTATTATACTTCTATGCATCTCATTTGATTTCTGTTATGGCTCGCTCACAAGAATCGACTAGTCTTGTTCGATTGGTTGTACGAGTAGAACGTTGGAGGGTCTACCGTGCACCCACCCCCCCCCCCCCAACCTGCAAAAGTGGTATCAGTTTAATTTAATTGATATTTGAAAAATTCACAATGATAGATCGGGTAAATTAATTGATATTCTATTTCTGACATTACTATAGTCCATGCATCAAGCCATATGATGCATCGTTTCTTTAATTGATAGTGAAAACAATATTCATATGAATCTGTCATATACATTTTATATTAGATATAGATGAACCCTGCATATGTATTTGAAAATAACACAGTAAATACTAGCTATAGCTTCACAGAGTGCATGCATATCTATAGCATTCATGATTTATCGTTATCATTACATGGATTAATTCTCTTGAGTGATTACGTTGCCGTACGTTCAATATTTACAAAATATCTCAAAGGAAAAATAGTCCCAAATTATTATTCCACTTTCACTGGGCTTTACAATCCGGACATTATATGGATTTTGAGGCATATAAAGTCCGGCTGGCAAATAGGGAGCCATGATTTAATGATGTGATATTTATTTATAAGACCATTTTCAGGTCATGCTTTAAACAATGGTGTACACATTTGAATACATTACTATTATTATTATTATGTTGTTGTTGTTTTATTGTTATTATTATTATTATTATGTTGTTGTTCTTTTATTGTTGGTATTATTATTATTATGTTGTTGTTGTTGTTTTGTTGTTATTATTATTATGATGTTGTTTTATTGTTATTATTATTATTATGTTGTTGTTCTTTTATTGTTATTATTATTATTATTATTATTATATTTACGAATTTGGTAGGAATACAATAGCTACATTGAGGCACAAGTGTCTTGCAAAAGATGAAAATCCAATATCCAAATCCTGTCTAGACGAATACACTTTTAAGCGATACATATTCAGTACTGAAATTATCGCTGTCCATTGCTATGTCACATTATAGCATTTGTTTCCAAGCAGTGAATTATTGCGGTTTTTACAATGCCAGTTAGACGTACAATTTCGTGTTATAGATGAGTTGATCGTTACGTATTTTTCTTTCTTCGGGACTAGTTTTATGTAGTAACGCGCTGCTTCAGCGTCGATATCGTAGTGTATTTTCTTTCCTTCATGAATCATCACCATGGCCTCGCATAACCATGAAAGATTACCGAAAGGGCCTACAGTAGTATTTAACCTCTAAAACATTATTTTGCAGTATTTGTCTACTATCTAATTACTTTATCTGCTGTCGACACAAACCAGACGCCGAGCATCAATATTGTGTGTCTACAATATTAAATTCCATAAATATTAGATCCCTAAATTACGGTAGGTGACATTATTTCACCACCATCTATGCATATTGTTAAAGGTCCCCAACCTACAGTCGTGTATATAAATAATATGTGCAGAATTTATGACCCAGTTTACGAATCCAAAAACTAACCTCCCACATAAATGAAATACGACATGTAAATTAAAGATGGTCTGTTTAATGATATGCATAATGAAATCTGGTACATTTTCAAATCTCAAAAATAGATATATAGCTTTAGGCCAGTTAATAGAAGATAGCATACTGGAGAAATATAGAAACTGAGGTGGGTGGGAATATAATTCACGAAGATATAACGGATACTTAACTGTGTTTCTCAAATAGCCACGAGTGATAATATAGCCTCCCCGCTTCACAAGATGTCATAAAACATGATATTTGAGAAAAACAGTTTATTCTATTTATTATATAGTTTGACAGTAGTTGTTTATTTAGTTGGGATTATGTAAAAACTTCACGTAGAAACGGATAATGATGTCCCTCTTTAATGACCTTGATCAGCTGTGCAGCCTCAGTGCAGCTCGTGTACTCGCAACACTTGACAGAAACGTAAACAAATTAGTGCGATGTAGCAGCACCAACTTTCCACAATATATACTATTTCATATATATTCAAATTAATTAAATTGTTTTTATGAGTTGAATCCATATAAACTGTGAGAAAATACTAAGCTAAAGTTTAGCATTTATCAATGTAAAATCACGCGTAGTAATACAAATAAAAGTTTACTGTTGGCAAGAACTCTGCATAGACATCTAGTGTGTGTGTTTTGTACGAGATGCACATCTGAAAGCATGGAAATGTTAAAAATTTAGCGCTGAGACTATCATTAACTATATGCAGGATTACTGAATCAATCAACAGATCACAACTTCCCAACGACAGGTAAATCAGTGTTTGTAGTTTTCAAGCGGGCACATTTTGTACCATGCCGTCTCATAATTTCGTTCTACTCAACGAGTCGAGTGTTTCGTGGTGATGTTGAAACCGTACATTGTGAATGCCTAACACTGCTGTGATTGTTATGATTAAACTACTAGTAGGTGATTATTCTCCAAATATAAAAGTACAATATTGCTATTATTCGCGAGGTACT
>JAUTBT010084167.1:1894-12517 GCA_032361225.1 Lepetodrilus schrolli | reverse complement strand
CATATGCATGCAAGCCATGATGTGAGTGAAAAAATCTTGAAAGTGGCTTTAAACCCCAAATCAACCAACCAACCAACTAAAGATTTGAGTACATGACGATATGCTTGTAACGAGCTGAGAACTGCCTGAGAGTATGTACATTCCGAACTGTTCAACCTAATCAATGCCCTTCACGAGGAACTGGAAGGCTAAACTTCTTCTGCATTTCCATTTTGGCAATCAATTATCGAGTTGGTGTCTTGATACATGGTCATTTTCTACAAACTATGGATCTCCGATGTCATTTGAAGCTCTGCCCCCTAGTATAGTATGTACCGGCATTCAGCGAGGTTCTGTCTTTTGGTGCAGAACATCATTTTGCTAACTGCCCGTTGGGAAATCACCAGTCAATGAACGGGTTCTTTGCTATTGATCCGGACACACTGATTGCGGTGATGGTTGACCTTCTGGAAGCATACATGGCTCTCGCTGGTCCGGTATTACACCCAGCATCATAGCGATCAGCAGTTAGACATCAAACATGGAACTTAATTATCATCTAACTCGTAGTGTTTCCTCTTAGAGTATACACTAGCTGATTCAAATTTTAAAGCATTGACAATATGTAAATTAAATTATACATTGTCCATGGGCGATAATTTTTCCTCTGGAAAGCTGTTTGGCACCCTTCATTCTCAAGAAGCAGGCATAGATGGTTCCCTTTTGGGTCAATTCTAGTTTTTTCATTTGCTTATCTAACACAACACCTATATTTCTTCTCACCAGATGTTTCTCTCTGGGCCAACTCTATTCCTTCAATTACATATCGTACATAACACCTACCTCCCAATAGTCTTCACAATTTGATATGACATTTGTTAGTACCTAGGTAACATACGATCTGCTCACATAATACCTGGAGGCATCCTCGAGACCCACACTCGGTGACTGCTCTTCGTACGCTACATGTCTGACACTCTTCTGATAATCCTGTTCTGAAGCGATCTCAATGACGTGCATTCTAAAAATAGCCTTAGAATATTGACCATTCCATGTCTGTCTAAGCACTCAATCGTGCGAGCTTATAAGGAGCTTTCTGATTGATTCAGTAAACAAGACCTTTTAATGTTCATCGTATTGACCTCATTAGGCCAAAATTGTGTCAATGGATCCTTATTACACAGAAACAGCTGTGTACGGTTAACGATGCACTTGGACTGCGTTATTTAGAGGACCAGCTATCTGATTGGTCAGGTTACATATATATATTTTTTTTTAAATACATCCACGGTGATAAAAATAGCAGAATAATACATAACAGGGCAAGGTTGTTCAGAACAGTTGTAGCTACAAATGATTGTAAGTCTCAAGTCCATTGCATGAAACACTTTTATCGCTGCAATACTTATGAATATGGTTAGGTAAAGCTATAGGGATAAAGGTGGTTCGTGCAACCAGACTTAAATTTGTAGCGGGTCCATAAGATTTTACTTCTACGGCTTTGTAACCAATGAATATTGAAAAGTAATAACTTTATTTATGGTATCTGTGAGCAATTGTTATGACATCGCAAGAATAAAAGTCATGAGATCTGTAAACAATGGCTATGACACAGCAACAATAGTAGTGCGTAATAGCTATGCCATTGCATTACCTCTTACCAATTCTGCTTAATTACCATATAAATCAAAGTAACTATATTAGATTTCCAACATTTCTAACATTTTATTATTTTTTAATAACCCAAAAACATTCGGAGTAGAGATGAGTTCGTAATATATTATACTAGTTGATGGTTCAGGAACATTCTGGTATTATACCAGTCTAAAGTTGACTAATAGTCTGTGGTTCTTACAAGTCTGAGGAACAATCTGGGATTGTAATGTCCAAGAATTCGGAAACATACAAGGGACTATAATTTTGTCAGATAATTAGTAATTAAAAATTTGCATTCTAAAGCATAGTTGAGTATACATGTTCTCTCATCTCTGTGGCCACAATGCTAGAATAACAGTGAAAGTCCACTAATATATTGTACTAGATGTGTTATAGTCATATCGGCGATAATGTATGTCTAAATGATACTAGCTTCTCAACAAATGTGTAGGAAACCCGGCCTTCAGTCTGGAATCAATATGAAAGTGTCCTAGACATATTAATCAAATACTTGAAATGAAACCATTTCGAATATAGTTTCCTATTACTGCCATTTCAATTTCTTCGTTATCTAGTGTCACAAATCTATCAATATTGCTGGCATTGTGTTTATATTACAAATATACCTGAGCATGCAAACTCTACTTATTCGCATTACCTGTATTTATTTTCTCTGAATACCTATTTGTTGTACTTTGCATAGTTTACCTGTAGTAGTATTGTGTCTGTCTGTATCATGCGTACTAGTTTCCGGGTACCTCAGTTCCAATGGGTAGTACTAGCATGATACCAGTGTGTTCCCCATACCTCTGATATTTTTTTAAGCTTTGGAGACAAATCATTTCGGTACTATTTTTCTTTCTACAAAAACGTAGAAATGCATTAAATAAAATCGAAAAATATATTTATTTACCGCCAACATCTTTGACAAGGACTAATGTATACTTGAACCTAACGGAATTTGACCACAGTTTGTACAATTTTCACTGAAATGCTATACCTATTGATCTCATACATTCAAATCCCCAAATACCTGCAGCAACATAGAGGGAGTGTCAGGTCATCGGAGACCATGTCCATTGGGGTATATTCAGTTACGTATCAGTATCTATTTCCATCGTTGTGACAGACACACTAAGCCAAGGGAATCATGTAGCTGCAGGGTTCAAGAGAGGTGGAAGTGATGCAGCTGACCTCAAGAGTCGTCTGACACTCACGTTTGACTTCTTGTCTCACACCCCAGTCTGATACTGCTGTCTGATACTGTTGTCTGATACTGTTGTCTGATACTGTTGTCTGATACAGTTGTCTGATACTTGTCTGATACTGTTGTCTGATACTGTTGTCTGATACTGTTGTCTGATACTGCTGTCTGATACTGCTGTCTGAAACTGTTGTCTGATACTGTTGTCTGATACTGTTGTCTGATACTGTTGTCTGATACTGTTGTCTGATACTGCTGTCTGCTACTGTTGTCTGATACTGTTGTCTGATACTGTTGTCTGATACTGTTGTCTGATACTGTTGTCTGATACTGTTGTCTGACAGGCTTGGTTACCTTCTGCAGCCCACCCACGTGTACACAACTCCCTGCTTGAATCACATTTACTTCTATTGTAGGGCATATCCATCTATATCGATCTGCATAAGGATTTAATTATTAGATTATATTTCTTGTAGGTTTGAATATATAATTAATTTTCTAGGCAGAAATTCTGCTAGCATACGTGAATGTATCTGTATGCATGTATACTCCATTATTAAAATGTATATTTTTGCATAGTTTTCCTAATTACCTTGGTGTGACTTTGAAGACGAAGCACATAATGTAACCTAATGGTCCATTGTTTGTTTACTAATGTCCCAGATGAATCTACCGAAATCACGTATGTACTTGTATCACTAGTTCGTATCCAGTCGACTCCATTAGATAGAACAGTAGTATAATTAACCACTTTGGTATTGAAACTAGATATGAAATATAGGGGATATTTAGAATTAACTTTGTCATGACATTTTGCTTGTAGATAGGAAATACCATAGTATCAATATATCTAATATTTATATTTAATATTGCTGTCACCTTGAACTCGTAACCAATCTAAATCAAATATACCAGATTTACCATCTTTCTTAAGAAGTCGTACCATTTTTCTAACATCTATTGTAAATTGGCTTAAGTGGAGTTTCATTAGCACGAGTGCCGTGTCAATTGCTAGCATTTCCCTAGTGTGTCTACATTAGACTTATCGCCATCACCTGGCGCCCTCTGGTAGAAGTAAGACCGCATTGGTCAGCGACCGTCGTCCAAGTAGGTATGTGGGTGCCACGACGGTGCCAGCGGCGTAATGAAGTGGCCAAAGACTGCGTCAATTAGTCCCACTTGCACCAGACAAGCTTCCGTCCTGTTGTAATGACATTAACTGCTGGGAAAACGACCATTGTCCACTGGCGGAGTCCAGAGAAAGTTCCTTGTAATGTGTTGCTCTTATCACTGGAATTGTAATGAGACGACACATAGAGTACTGACGGTCGTTCCTACGGCAGTGATGGTTCTTTGGTGTCCAATCTGTGTCACAATCGCCTCTCTAAAACTGGTAGTGCATCTATATGATGTCGTTGATAATCTGTTGATTTTATCCAGATTTCTGTATAACGTTTGCGAGGTCATTTGTGTTCCATCTGTTCCAAGATGTGTGACCTTGAATGGTCTTGGAAATAATTACTTAGTGGAAACTTTAGTAGGCCTATACATACATGTACACGCATATTACTGCCTCAAATGAGTGCATTATTGATATTGGTTTCACACAAACCAAACCAAATCATTTTCTGTGTAAAATCTTAATACATTGCGAAATGTTTTCATTGGTATAATACTTTATGTTTACTCCAATCATGCTCATACAGCTTTACCTGTAGAAATCATGAAAGCAGAAAGATATTTCCCCATTGTGTGTGGGGCTAAAAATAGATCGCCGCGAATATTTTCAAGACACTGCTACACGAGGGAAGACAATCACCAATCAATAACTGGAACAGCCAAAGATGACAAATTTTGAGTTTCTCCAAGATCCAAAAAGTAATTTAAATGCCCATTGATAAAAATATTGCTGAAACAGTTGACAGGTGTGGGTAAGGACACAATAGTAATTCATTAATTTATGGTATGGAAATTTATATTTGCATAAAACTGATGATGACAAAATTTATCATTAAAGCAACACATTTCGTATACTGAAATCTCTCTTTAGAAATAGTAATTAAATAAAAGTTGATTTAGAGATTATAAAAACATTCTAAAATCTAATGGACATGTACATGTGAAATATAATACACAATTATAGGTTAATTGGTTAATAATAATAATAATAATAATCATAATCGTAATTATGTATATGTATAGAGTGCAAGTACTTCTATGCACCAGGACATGCTTTCAGCAATAGTTGGTAAAGCATTAAATTCTTTTGGAGATTGAACAGAGTTTTGAAAGGGGAATAGCAAGGTCAATCTTTATGTAAATAGGCATGTTGTTCCATAAGCATGAAGCAACAATGGAAAATGTTTTCTCTCCATATTGGTATGTTTCTAGAACTATGAACAAGTGGTACATTAGACCTTTAGACATACAGTGATACATGTATATCAAAAACATTTCACAAAGAGTTGTCAAAATGGTAAGAAATTATGAATTGTTCTAATACTATATTCTAGTAATTTCTAATACTAATCTTACCATTCAATTCAGTATAGTCGTGTCATTCAATATAGTCAACTTTCAGTGCAGTACAATATTACTCAATAATATATATATCCAGATATAGAGATAATAATTTCTGGCAACTGTTATTAAAAATTAATAAATCTAGTTGGTGCAATATATACAATAGGTGATATTTCCAAACATTATTAGATAGAGGTGTTTGATGGACAGGCCTATTGATGACGCACATCCTTAATGAGACTATTTTGTACTTGTAAGCT
Source organism: Lepetodrilus schrolli (assembly GCA_032361225.1). NCBI lineage: Eukaryota > Metazoa > Mollusca > Gastropoda > Lepetellida > Lepetodrilidae > Lepetodrilus > Lepetodrilus schrolli. The sequence continues at coordinate 6,895 of JAUTBT010084167.1, read as the reverse complement.
TCACAAGCTTCACAAGCTTCACAAGCTTCACAAGCTTCACAAGCTTCACAAGCTTCACAATGGGGTTGTGACTGCCTCCTGACGTCTTCAATCACTTGTCTCACACGAGGCCGAGGGTTGTCCTAGGGTTGTCGTATTTTGGATATTGTATCCTGTTGTATCGATACAAAGGTTGTCTTGGTCATTAAGTTATTAATATCAAGCTTGCAATATAGGAATAAGCACCAATGTACTTGAATGTGAGGAAAGTTCGGGTAATATATCAGAAAATAATATGATCGTCCACAATATTAACCATTGACATCTAATCCTAATCAATATTAGTCATCTACAAGTTGCTCTAATTTCTGGTGGATTGAGTGTTTCTTTAAGACTCTTAAGTGTTTTTAGTTCACTTAGTTAAGTGTAGTTTATGCTGTTCCCCTGGTTGGAAGGTTGATTCTTCTCGAGATCAAATTCTTGGCTTGGTAATTTGTTACCATTTCACTGCAATAGATTTCTCCAAAAACCAATGTTGTTTCCTTTTTAATAGCATGGGCTTATTCTCTTCGGAGTGGCATCTGTTTAGTAATGAGGGATTCGCCGGTGAACATCCAAGTGTAAATAATGACGCCTGGCATTTTTCCTTTAAATCTCGTCTTCATTGGGACCACATTTTAATAACAAGATGACTCAAAGAATTGATCAGTTTTTAAAATATTATCAGTGGATTTGGACAAATTAGATTGTGACCATCGTCAAATTATGGGTCCAATATCACCATTCCCCTCTGACCATTGTGTCAGTACCCAGATGTCTTCTGGATCTGTCCTGCCGTATTTATTCTTCATTACACTCCAGTAATTCATTAGGAATATTCTATAGATCTCACCAAGTGGCAAACTACGCCCTTAAAAGTGTGAGTCTGTTGGTCCAAGGAGAGATTATCATCGTTAGACCTATGAATGCCTGACTGAACCTGTTAGGCAAGTCCCAATGCATTAATTATTGTTCTTGAACTCACTTATGCACATCTGAGTCCATACCACCAATAATAGTTATTGTCATTTATGTCAATTCATATGGTAAATATTTGATGGACCTGCTTTCTCTTTGTTGCATAATTTAATGCAATACTGATAATAGTTATTATCATTAATTAATTCATGGTATCGGATGTCTAATTTCTGTCAAAGCAGTTCATTTGACCCGATACGAATGCATTCAGTTGTTGATCAACTTTCATCAATACACCATCAAAGAACATACTTCTGTGAAATTCATTTCTAAATATTGTCCTTGGAATTAGATCAACATTTCTTTCCGTGTATTATTTTCCCCTGAAATAGTAGACTGTATGACTGCGTCATGTTAGTATCTAGTTGTCACATTTGAAAAGTAATGCGATAATTCATTAAAGACATATTATCCACAGTTCAAGCATTCAATTCATCAAGTCTCTCTTTAAATAAAATTCATCAAAGGAATGTGTCAATTTGTGCAATCATTTTAGAAGCTGTCAATATTCTATATTTAAGGTCCATTTTGTCGCCGAAGAGTGACACCCCACAGCTTTGATGTTGCAGTGACATCAAGAACTTGTCAAGAAACCTGATAGCTTTGATGGAATTCCATGTTGGAGAGTTGCCCCCAAATCAGATGTTGCCCAAATTCATTACATTTGTAATTGGATGAGTCAAGCCGCCCAATCTCGCCTAGATGTTACCCATGGGTTGAAGTTGACCGACTCATTTGGTTACACTCGTCTCAAGTTTTAATTAGGATGCGTCATCAATTTGTAATCATATAGAGGTAGCTGTACACACTCTCCATGATATTTGTCTAGGTTGGAGTGGTTGTAACACTTTCAATTCAGCAATGGAGAGACTGTGACATTATTGTGGAAATTTAATAATACACATTCAAGTTATTGCAAGGAATATAAAGTTGCATAAAGCCATGTTCGTGGAGCACTTGGTCCATTAGCTGCCTGAATGATGTGCCTAATTTAAAATCATTTCACAGAAAGTCGTTGATGACCTATGCATGTCATGGTGACCGAGTCATCAAAGATTAATTGAACTGAGAATTGTAGAGATGTTCATGATTGCCTTGTGACTCAAATATCTATCATCAGATATGGCCATCATTCCATTCCAATATGGTTTTGAGATTATAATATAATTTTCTTATTCATTTGTGGTTGTTTCTAATTATAATCTGTAACAGAGGACCACACCAATAGTATTATTTCTCTTGCAAAATATATATTTTTTCATGTATTTTAGTGAATTGTTTCACATGAAATGAGTAATTTTAGTTTTATAATGGATCTTCACAAATAAAGAATGGCTAGTATCGAATACAGACCAGATTAATTTATTATTTGTGTTTTATATAACCAAGTGTTTATCACAGTATATATTCAGTCCAGTATACTTCATCTTCATCACAACACAGTTGATATGTACATGTATTTGAATGTTTCCATAAAAAAACATGGTTAAGCCTTTCATTGCTGAAATCATGAAATCACAACTATATCTGGCTATCTCCGTCATGTTGACAGTAAAAACCAAACTTGATGGTACGAGAAATTGTTAGGTTATTAAGACATTCTTAGAAATATCTAGACCCATAGTGTTTCAAGACACATTGAATCAAGATATCAAATATGCTCCTGCAGCTTCTGATAATATTGTCTGTGGTTTTTCTTCAATTACACATCATTTTGAGACAGAAATGGTCAACTGTGAACTGTTCAGTTGATTTGCTGTAGTAATATTTCTGAGCTGGATCCACAGTTCAGTACACAAGCTATGTCTCTGGCTTCTTAAAGCTGCCATGTTATTTTTGATATAATTATCGTCTGGGCTTCATCGGAAGTACAGCACCACATTTGACAGTTTTGAGTGGAGCTGTACCTCGTGAATGGGCCTATGTATACTGACGTAATCCTGCCCAGAATCTGTCATCTTCTCCTGGTTAGAGAAGATCTAAGTACTTGTATGGATTGCCAGTATGTAGGCAGCTATCATGCTGCACCAGCTCAGCAGCTGTTGCTTATTTATGAGTCCTGCCATCAGTCATAGTTGCTTTAGGTTTTCTCCCTACCGTATTCAATCTGCTTTAAGATCATTAAGATATGTGTGTTGTGGTGAATACATGTAGTCTATTGTCATTGATGCTTTTATGATATTTTGATAATCAACTTTAAAATATGCCACTATCATTCTCCATTTCATCTTTAAATAAGTTTATAGACAGATTACCACACACCATGTTGCAGTATTATAAGTCATTAATACTAGTGTTGATCTGTTAGATAGTAAGGAATTCTAAATTTACTGGTAACTCATAGTCTACTCTAATCTTCTATGTATACACCTGCAATATGATCAATTTCCAATCACTCCATGAATATCATAAAGATTTTGATTTTGTATTGGAATAAATATGCTGCGAATTAAGCTTTTACAAGCTTTAATACCCAGATAGCAGCACTTGGTTTGAAGGAGCCTCAGAACGGAGTATTAAGTGATAGGATTGCTTCTCCCTTTTTTCAGCATTCCGAGCCATTGCAGGATAAATCAGCAGACATCCTCTATAGCTGCTTTTGTTGGGTTTTCCCTGTAGACAGCAATGTCATGTTTATTGATGTAGGCCCTCGGTTAACTTTGGTATAGATCATTTGCCTCTTGTCCAATGATGTGCGTGTTTTAGTTTTGACAGATTAATTAACGGTTTGACTGGAGCTGGTGTCTGAGTTCTGAGATTTACAGGACGAAGACCCAGTCTCACAGACAGACAACATTCAATTGATTCAAGCAATTTCTTTGCTGGATTGCCGTGTCTCTCTTCACTTCCAAATTTTCCCTATCAACGTAGATCCACATCCGATTCACTATGGAGTTGCCTTATCAATATGCTTGAAGCGTATCATACACACGAGGGAGAACACGCGCGAAGCCTGATATGAAATTCCCGAGACCAATATTCTGCAGACCTTATATGTCTGTGTCAATAGCTTGAAAGGCTCACATTAACGTACAGATGAAAGATTGGATTTGCAGGCCATAAACCCTGATGTTTCCCTACACCATGGGAGATGTTCGCCATATGTATCTCTCTCTCTCTGCATTCCTAATCTCCTGATATGCCCTGTATTGACGTGCAGCAATAGAATCCTCGTACAAGATAAATGGACTCTAGTATATTGAGAGTTAACACCAGTGGGACATCCCTTGATGAACAAGTAATGAACAATACCATTGACTGCTGGCTGTTGTCCAATAAATGAACCACACTGAGGTTCGACATCCAAATCTTGATTTCATGCAGTACCCATTAATCATTGTTGCTCCTAATAAAACCTCCATTACTCTTTTTACTATTTACATTTTCTGCAGCTCTGTGATAGAAGCACACTGTGCTAGCTGCATATAATGTATTTTCAGTAGTTGACTGTGATACAATTGTCACATGGTCACATCGGTCCTAGGATTCAAACCCGCATTGCCAAAAATGTGTGTTCAACATTCCTCAGTGGTGAGTAGAGTACTGGGTACTAGCCAGGACGAAGAGGAGCATTTCATGTCACAAACAGCTACACAACCACAGTGATAGCTGCGTGGACTGTATCTTCAGCAGCTGACTGTGATATAATTGTAGCAGGATCACATCAATCGAGGGATCCAAGCCCACATAGCCTATAATTGTGAGTCCAATGCTCTTCTGTGAACAGTAGGTGCATTTTATATCACAAACAGCTACACAACCAGTGTCATCACAAATAGCTACACAACATCAAGGCTAGCTGTGTACATTGATTGAATTAGTGTTTTTCATCGCGTGAGGAATATTTCACCCATATACTGACTATACTACAAGGACACTATGCTAGCTGTATACAACTTCATAGTGACAGTACAGACAGCACATCCTATCATAGTGACAGTACAGACAGCACATCCTATCATAGTGACAGTACAGACAGCACATCCTATCATAGTGACAGTACAG
>JAUTBT010084166.1:0-12517 GCA_032361225.1 Lepetodrilus schrolli | reverse complement strand
TATATATTTATTTATTTTTTTTTTTTTAATTTAAAAAAAAATATTATTCAATAGTTGAGAACATATAATTGAGAATCAATTTATAATATAATTATACATTTTTATTGAACATTTACGAAAGCATGAGTTTTCATAATATTTAGATATTTGAATAACTATTAAATCACCTATGTCATCCTCAGTAACGAACTCAGTAACTGATCTTTCATACGCTGTAGTAACATGTTTAAGGAAACACAATCGTCGCATATTCGTAAAAGATTGGCGCAGAGAGGTGAAGCAATATATATACAATCAACCAAAGCAGAGTTTCACGAAACGGTCGCACCGGTAGTCCGGGCGTATATCGAGGTTTACGTCACTTCCTGTTATAGTAAGAGGAATGCGTACGCCCGGATTTACGCCCTGAATACAGTACAACCGTTTCGTGAAACACATGCCGAGAAGGTAGATCAATACACTGGCCTTGCGTTTAGAGTATGTGTGTACATTATGCATGTAGAATATGACGTTAATACCATGACGTTAAAACCATGACGTTAATACCATGACGTTTAATCTCCAAACAGGTGACATTAAAACGACCGATTGTCCGCTGAGTCTGCCAGGAGAGAACGCATGTGTTCATCTGGACGAGGTTCGTAACTTTACGGAACACAGAACGTTCGTAGCGCTACGAGTTGTAACTCTATGTTAATGTAATGATCGTACAGCTCTACGGGAATCGTAACTCTGCATTAACGTAACGATTGTAGCGCTACGAGAGTCGTAACTCTATATTAACGTAACGATCGTAGCGCTAAGAGAGTACCCGGCAAACACACAACGTTATGTAACGTTATTACAACGTTGTGCCAACGATATACTGTTACTTTATATAACGTTGTGTGTTTGTAGGGTAGTAACTCCATTCGTAGGCTACGACCGTAGAGGATTTACGTAGCGCTACGATCGTAGGGGAATTACTACTCTCAGGTAATGGAAATATTGGGAACCCGGATGCAGTCGTGTACGTTTATATATAAATATTATATCGGTACAATCTTATTCCAGATGGTTATTACACGAGGATGTCCCAGGCAATAACTATACAAGAGAGCATATAGAGAAGAGAACTAATTATTTAATGTGGATCTATACGAACTGTCTACACCCGGGATATTGACCACGTGATTACATAATTATTCAAAATGGCGGAACACCGTAACAGTCATCAATGAAGAAGATCGAGTTCGATTTTGCTGTCTCTAAAGTAGTGTATGCGATTGAATGTTGCGTGTTTGCTCTTGTAATTTTACACCATTGTGTACGCATGTATTTTATAGTAAAATGTTGCTTCAAAATCTTCTCTGTGTTTAATTAGGAAGAGATATACGTTCATATATGTTTCTTTCCTGGCTAACATTGGGCATTGAAAATCATGGATACGCCACCTGTTCTTATAATGGTCTACTCGCTATACTGTAGGGCATGCATGCTCCTACTTTCGATGATAAAATCTTTCTTTTTCTTTAATGTTCTTTTTAGCTAGCCATGTTCTTTTTAGCCATGCACAAACACAAACACGCACGCACACACACGCACAGACACGCACGCACGCACGCATGCACACTGGCAGACACACACACGCGCACGCGGACACTGACACGATTAAATCATTTTCCCTATTTTCCCTTAACTATCGTCCTCAACATCTTGGTCATACAAGTATAACATCTTTGCTCATAGTTCTTCCGCTAGGAAGTCAAGATTCCGATGGATTAAGTATATTTCCTCTTAACTGTTCAGTCGAATCTTTCGCAAACAAGAATCTTGCTTGGGTTGACGTCTTGGAGCAACTCTAATCTCCCGGCAATGTCAACGGATGTCGTAAGGACATGCTAACATTAAATGGTGTCAAACTCTGTGTATATTTGTCTTCCCGTGATGCACTACCGCAAGTCACGTTCCGGAGTATGGCTAGAGCTATGTGGAAATACAAGCGTGTCTAATAAGGTGATTGATGTTTGAAGTGAGACGTCAATATTAAGAATCGTAACGTCATTTAACAAATTATTTTTTGTTTTGTTTGTGTTTTTGTTTGTGTTTTTTCTTTTTTTCCCTTCATCTTTATTTCCGATATATTTCTTAGTTGTTTTAATTTGAAGAACACGTTAAGATTTTTTAAAACAAATTTATTCTTGTCGAAAAATACATAAAAAAACACATGTGTGCTATTTACAGATGCATACTGACGTTGACAATAAATAAACACGATACTGATGAAAACAAATGGGAGAAACAATATGAAGACGTTTATCCAATATCCACGAGGAATTCCGTGTTCGTGTCGCTTGACACGATATTGGGCATTGCATCGGCAAAAATGTTTCATTCGTCTTGGGGACCAGTAATTTCTTACAGGTAGGGGAAGTAGCCGATATTGTTTGCTTGAAAAAAAGTCTCCATAAAATAGTCTCTATGGCACAATTTCCGGTAAGAGAAATACATGGTTTTTTTCTATTTCAACACCTCCGCAAACAAATCAAAAACGTCAATACGTTTAATGGCTCTCGCATAAAGTGTCCCTGTTCTTCTTCTCGAAATTTCACCGTTCCTATTCCTTCTCCTCACTCTGCAGTAAATGACTGGCCCCTTGGTTTGCTCTCGGATATCGTACTGCGCATGACACACACGATGGCCGGATATGACAAAACCACCCTGCCAAGCATCAACTTTAAAGAAGTGCCTTAAATCTGAGATCGAGACTGGAGAAGATGTCAATCAAGTTATCCCTTTCGTCAATTTCATCATCGTTGTAATCGTCACGCAGGTCAAGGTCATCCAAGTCCTCCACAGGAACTTGCTCCACGAATCGTCGACAATATCTTGCAATCAGAATCTGAAGCACAATGGAGCAAACATTTATATACGCACAAATAATAATCAATAGGCATACATAAACATTTCCGGAAATGTGTCAAGTATTGGAGGCTGGAAAACTGATTACCGGAAAATCAGATGACATACGTTCATTCTAAAATATACACGGAATGTTGCTTACTTAACATGCCATATGTGTAGGAGGTGAAAACCGTGACGGTGAAAACATATTTAAAATACGTTAATATGTGTATTGTACAATATATAATTTATATAATGAAATATATAATTTTATTATAGGACGTCATAAGTTCTGAGAGCAATTTCAGTTTCAAATGGCATGGCTGAATAAAGAGTCCCTGTCGCAAAAATTAGATACCTTCGTAATATATATCAATATTGGATACCCTCGTTATTACGAGGGTATCAAATATTTGTGATATTTGTGGGTGAATACATATATTATTAATATGTTTGTACAGCGTATGCAAACGTCCTTATCCAGTGATAAGATGCGATAACATGATCTCCGAATACGTCCCATGGTTGCCACGTGATTAGCACTGCCATTTCTAAATGGCACAAGGGCCCGCCCAGTTTTTCATGAACATTGTATGACGTACAGTGCCATGCACGTAAGTGTAAGCGTCATGAAGTTGGCTGTAATTGTGCACTTGGCCCCGTTCCACCGAGGTACGAGAATCGTAACTCTCAATTATACTAGCTGCGGTTTCGTAGCTATTTTCTGTGTGCCCTATTAATAATTTTGACTTTTATTATTGGCAAGACAGATCTATGGTCCCCACAAAAAAATGTAAGATAACAAACGTCAAAATATTCATGGGGCAAAAAAAAAAAGAAATAACGGAACAGTGTTTACATTAAAGGCATACAATCACAGATTAAGTTGTCGTTTTGGACCGAATTGGAGTTTAAAATGGAAAGTAATTGCACTTAGCATACATATAATCGCTTTTGTACCTCCATATGTAGGATAGGTAAAATTCCATTGCAGTTTACATTTCCAACGATTACGTTTACAAAATGTAGCTCGTTACCCAATATACTTCTGTAGACACATCAAATGTACATACTTTCATGTAAAAATACGTTTGACCATGAATTATGTAAACAAACCCGTGATTATATGCCTTTAAGGCCAGTGCACTCTTTTACGAAACCGCATAGCTGTAATACAAGGTAACATTAACTCAAATCTTAGCAATAATGGCTGAGGTTGGAGAAAATTATCTTAAGAGTTATGCCGTTTTGTACAAGAGTCCCCCGCACAGTGACTATGAGATACGACCCTCGTAGCGCTACGCAAGCTGAACTTCAACGGGGCCTAGCTGGACAATTAGTTTTAACATACGTACATCATCAATATAGCCCTTGTATTTGGTTTCCTTTTCCAGAGGATCAGTCCCAATTGTCAGTGGACACGATGTCTTTTGTACTGGACCTACGCAAAAATGTATCAATGTTAAATAGTTAAAATGTTAAATAGTTAAATGTTACAAATATGTCGAAAATCTTCTTTTTTGTGTGTGTATATATATAAACGAATCCCTCCAGGATTCTAGTAGGACTCCTGAGAATGGGGTGTCCCATCTCCTCCAAGGAAGGGTGGCCCTTTCGTCTCGCTGTGCCGATAATTCATAGGCTTTTATGGCAAGGGATCGTACGGCCTAGTTCGAGTTAGATCACGTGGCCTAGGAAAGATGGGGGTTTCCTTGACTTTTCAATTGCAGGATAGCCAACCTGCAGACGTCACTCCGTCGATATAGTTGGATGTCTTACACGGGACACATCCAGGAAACTCCATGCTTAGATGTCTTACTAGGATTCCGGAGGAATCCGTAAAACTCTCTTCGACATTTTGGTTTGCCGTGATGTAGAACTATTATTGTGGTTTAGCTAGTATGTAAATATGCAAATCTTAATCGCATTATATGTACCTGTGAAATCTTCTGATATGATGCAAGGTTGATTATCCACTCGAAGGAGAAGAGTGCCGTCTTCATAGATGAGAGACACTCTGTGCCAGTCATAGGGTGCCTGTGTAGGTAATCGACGTGCCAAACATTTTATATAATACACACTTCAAAACTCGGGAACATTTTACATAGCATTAGAAAATGTCTTTATTAGCCAGGGTGTCGTTTCTTGAGACCATACGCACTCTCGTAACAATCTCTTATACATGACGATCGGGAACTTACGAGACCGCTATGGTCTCGTAAAGGATGCGCGAGCTTCTAGAAACAACACCCAGTGACGTATGCCACCATGTCGCAAATTCATTATTAAGTAGAAGTTTTGTATCCAGTAGCCTAGTTGGAAATATTGGAAATACGAACCAAATTTCTTAAGAATGCCACACAAAACACTTATCTTATCACATAACATCGAGTTTGGGAGTGCAATAAACCCATGCTTAAATATACATATTTTCACTAGTGCAATAACACAATAGGGTATGGTAACTGTATTCATACGCGATATCAAAGTACTTAGAACTTTTTTAGAGCTTCTTGAGACTTAATTTGTCGAATATAAAATTATAAGATTTCTTCAATTAAATATGCAAACACATTTATTAACATTTACACATTTACTTGGAACTATATTTTGTCTGCGTGCTCTAACCCAGTTCCTAAAACATTTGCCTATCGACATTGCAATAGTTTCTAATGTTATGGGATAAATAGAATCTCATGCGAGGTTCTGCCGAGCATAATATCAGTTTTGCCAACTCGTTTAATACATTCAGTAATACATGACCACTCATATGAGATCCTCTATGTAAAGTTCCACATGTAAAACAATAACAACAGCTAGAGCACCCATTCATGAAGCTCTACGATCCGCTACATGTACCATGTACCACTGTGAGTGGTTAGATGGAATAAAGCTGAATTGAATTGTTGAACATTAGCGCTTTCGTATCTATCTTTGTCACTTATAATTACAAGGGCGCTATGCTCTCTTGGCGAATAAGAGTTGCATAGCTCTTAACGACTAAGTGAGCTTCGTATAGAATAAGAGAGCTTCAAAGCATTAACCGAATAAGAGATCTTCAAAGCTCTTAGCGAATAGGAGAGCTTCAAAGAAAGTAATAGAGCTTCGAAGCTCTTAGCGAATAAGAGAGCTTTATAGAAAGTAAGAGAGCTTCAAAGCTCTTAGCTAATAAGAGAGCTTCATATAGTATAAGAGAGCTTCAAATTAAGCTCTTAGCAAATAAGAGAGCTTCATGTCTCTCAGCGAATAAGGGTGCTTCATGAAAGGGTGTCCAGTTCCATAGATGTCAATGATTGCATGTTGCCCCACATTTTATTGTTATGGGCCACAATGAAAAGTATTATAGTTTCAGGTCAACTTACCAGTTCCCGGGTGCAGACGATAGCTTTTCTGACGTTGACGGTCTCAAAGGCTAATAGGAACGACTCGTCGGCCGCTCTGTAACCAATCGCCAACGAGGGCGTGGTGTAACCCAGAGCGGTGACGTTACATCCATTGGACAGAATAATCTGATACTTGTCGCGCGTGGTCGGGTTATCTTCCGCTTTGAAGCTGAACTCTACTCGTACCGAGTCACTGAGTTCATTTCCGGCAAAGTACCACACATTCATGTAACCGTCTTCCAGATGCGCGTACTTATTTCCCGGCTGGGTGGATTCGCGGAGGGATATCTTGGCACCGGGAGATAACTCGATGAAGGAACTCTTTGCGTTGTCACGGATACCGTTGTCGAAGGTCACATTAAGCATGCTATCACATGGTTTGGATCCTGGAATGTGAAGATTTAATTCCATTAAAAACAAATGTGAATGTTGTGCTATGGTATGGCTGGCATGTCACCTAGATCTATACACAGTAGATCTATACACAGTACAGTACGATATTTACACAGTAGATCTATACACAGTACGATATTTACACAGTAGATCTATACACAGTACGATATTTACACAGTAGATCTATACTCAGTACGATATTGGTCGTTTATCTTATTGGTATCGATACCAGCCATATCTTATTGGTTACGGGTGATATAATTATGCATATGGAATATTTCTTTATTGCTGAGAAAAAAATAGTCCCTTGCGAGTGTCGTTTTTGCCTTAACCCCCCCCCCCCACCCCCTCTCTCTAACACACACTCTCTCTCCCCCTCCCCTCTCTCCCCCCCTCTCTCTCTCTCTCTCTCTCTCCCCCCGTAACCCCACACAACCCCCTTCAACCCCAGATTGTGGCTATTTATAGATCATTTGGTAAGTTGACCTACTTTGGTGAGACAAAAAGTTCTTCTCTCCTTCCGGTCCCCACACACAGCGACAGGCCGTCTGGTTCCAGAGTAAACCGGTGACAGCCAGATTGCACTCCCGGATGAGCCATTTGGAGTTGACCAACTGTTCGTATTTACTGAAGTCGTTCTTGTGACCGCGGTAGTCGGGACACGTGGGCTTCCGTGGGATTCCATCTGGGTACTCGCACCTGCACAGAGTCTGGTTCCATATCAAACCGGTTTGGCACACCTGGTCCCACCAGATGTTGTTGTGAAAAACCTGAAACTTGTTCGTGTCGTTTTCGTGGCCACGATGCGAGTCCGTGCAGTCTGCAACACAATTAACACGTTCCAATGTACATGGATACAATTTAATGCCAACTTTTAATGCCAACGTATGTGAAATCAGAAAGAGTTTTGTCCTTTAGGCATATCGACGCTACCCACTCCCGGTTACGTCACTGTGTCTCAAACATTGGATACAGAAAGAATTATGTTACTTAGGCATATCGACACTGCCCACTTCCGGCTACGTCATTGAACCTTGGGTTCATGGTAACGACATTGCATGTGTTATACTTGTAATTCAAACTTAATTTACCACTTTTAAACTGCTATAGAAACACCAATCAAGAGACAAATCTAGGAAAGAAATTATGAAAAGTATTACTATTATTATTCTATATACAGTTGCGTATGTAACAAGACACCGGAACTTCATTTTAGAGGATGGTCCCTAATGCTCTTTTTATACTTACTGAAGCGCTTCCGTTTAAGATATGGCGGAAGTTTCTCCGTCGTTGACGTCGTTGTCGTTGTTGGTTCATCTAAAAACTTGGAAGCCCTCATGTCGGATCCAGATTCGGATTTCCGAACGTTAGCGTTGTCAGAGGGATACGAAGACGTCTGGGTGACAAATATCACCATGACAACGCATAGACATATTGTCAAGGAAGTCATTGTTGCTATGTGTAGATACCTGAACCAAACAATACGATTTGGTGAAGAACATTATGCATATAAATATCACGCTGCCTCTGTTTCCTCTTAAAATCTAACTGTAGACGGCATACTGCCCAGGGAGTTGAAAATTAACATTGACCGGGGATAACAATTTGGCGCATTATAAGTAGTCATCATTATTATTATTATTATTATTATTATTATAATTTCCAAAATTTCCATGCTAAAATTAATTTAGCAATAGAATCCTAAAAGATAAATGTTTTACATAGTCCGATAGTTCCTATTGACCATATAGTATCTAATATCTAAATGTAATTGTTGGCGTATTTATAAATACAATTATAATCATAATCATCCACATCCATAGTCCAATAGCATCAGTAAATTTAAATGACTACAAGAGCAACCCTGATAAAGCCACAACTAATTATGATATCAAGGACAATAACTGTCTATTACATGGAAAACGCATCTCCCGGTAAATAAAATACAAATTCTAGAAAATGACGCAAATTGAAAATTGACGGGAATGAACCGAAACATCGATAGCTATTAATATATTAATATTAACAACCTAGCCTTGAGGATAAACAAAACTTTTCAAACTCGATTTCATGCTCCTAAAAGTTTTGTTCACAAATCCTTACACAACGTTGAGTTGAGCGTGAAAACGTTTCGTAGCCTCAACATCAGGCTCCGGGATTATAAAAAACTTTTTGAGTATGATTTCAGGCTCAATCTAAAATGTTGTATGGTGATTTGTGAACAAAACTTTGAGTTGAGCATGAAATCGTACTCGAAAAAAGGTTTCGAAAGCTTTGGACAAGGTCTAACTGTCCGTCATGTAGGAACATGCGAAATGCAAGCAAGAATTTACAGATGTCTACATGATAAAACGTTTCTTACCTGGATTATGTTCACAGACTCTTAAATGTTCTATATTTTGTGCACTAATGAACTGCTGCCTGTACGGAGAACATCTTTATAAACCAGGCTTTGTTTGACTTTGGTGGGAGGAACAATTCTCGGTTTTCTCGAAGCGAGAGTTCCTCAAACGATCGCCAAACAGTCCTCTTTGTTTTCCCTCTGAACTCCCGAAAACGACAAACAACTTAATCCCTGATCGTTGTTGCCTTAAGAAATTGAAGCAAAGATTTAGGAGTTCGACAAAACAAGGAACGCGGTTTGTTCTATCAAAAGGACAGATTTACATAAGGAGACGAGGTATGGCGATAGGCCAATGAGACAACGAGCCAATGAAGCATGTTGGCAGGGGGCTCACTCGATGGAGGAAGTCACATTGCACGTTCTGAAATTGCCATGCCGTTGTTTGCGCGACGATGAGACAGAAAGCATTATGTTGTTTGAGAATATCTAGGTATATATTTTAATTCTATCCTTATACGACATCGCAGATTCACCGAAATCACGTCAAGACTTTACACATTAATTTGGATACATTTTATTGCGAATTGGCTATTGGTGTCTCCATGATGATGTCAATCTGTCTGTCTGTCTGCTGTCTCTGTCTCTGTCTCTCTGTCTCTCTCCCTCTCCCCCTCTCTCTCTCTCTTTCTCTCTCTATCTCTCTCTATCTGTGTGCGTGTGTATGTCACGGTGTGTATTTGTCTCTGTATATGCGTATACGTTTATGTGTAATACAATCCATTTCCAACATGCATTCTACTCTAGGTTTGCTATCATAATGAACTTATTGCCCTGCAACAAAATCCAAACATTAAACAACAACTCTTTACATCACATGATAATTCATTCACTAATTGGATATGCGTACCGAAAACAAAAGTACGTACACCACTCCTGCAATAAGATGAATGAAGAGTTTCCCTGTATGTAAACGTACGTACATTAATTATTATGTTTGACGAAAATAAATACATGAAACTAAAACTACCCCCAGAGACGGGACATCCGCCCGACAATGTCTGGAGCGTGGGATGATTTCATTTTTATGTGCAATGGGAAAATCTTGAAGGTTTGGTGTAACATGGCGGAAGCACAATTGTTGAGAGGTGTAATGTACGTGATGTAAATATACATAGAATCAATATGTCTGTGTCGACAAACAGCTGTGGCCTACCGCCAAGCCCAGCGTAGCCTGGGATTATTGAGGTCACCAATAATATCTTACGACATATCCACCAACACTACCACCACAACAACAACCACCCACCCCACCCTCACTGATTTTCTCATCTATCACACACCAACTCTATTTATTATTATTATTATTATTAGAGAGAGAGAGAGATAGAGAGAGAGATTATTATTATTATTTTAGCAGTTTTGTTTGGTCATATTATTATTTGAGTAAATAAAAAGCACTTTTTAGTCACACGGATATTTGAGTGTGACTCATGGTATTTTCTACGTATGCATTAGGAATGTGACAAGCGCGCTGACAGTAGCGTCACCAGGTCACTTTGACCTTAGCTACGGTGTCATTGCATAAAGAGATCGTCATATCACGTACTTTTTGTTTTGCATGGTGATTACCCAACTTTTCTTTTATATTCTAATGACATATCTAAGTGTGTTTTCAAACCAAGAGTGCAATTTTAGACATACATGTTCGAAATAGCTGTATCTATATTGATCATAATTATAATGTGTTATTAAAAAATAGAAAAATGCAATAATTGTTTTTTTTAAAAAAAGAAGAAAGTAATGAAGAAAAGACGGAAGTAAATATAACCTTTAATAAGGAAAGTATATTAAAAGCGAGTGCATACCTGCACATATGTACACACATGTGCGAGAGCACGCACAAACAGAAATAATATACTCCAGTACTCATACAAAGAAGTACATACACGTGCGCATACACACATAAACAAAAACACACACATACGCATTCGCGCACAAACAGAAAAACACATACATACAGAGAGGCGTATACACATATCCACAAACATACACTCTCATCTTCATCATTATCATCATCAGTATCGTCGTCCTATACACAGCCTCCATTATCAAAACCTTTGCAATGGGAATTGGCAATTTTGAGCCGGAAAATTCAACGCTTAGTTGATCCCAGATTCAATCAGTTGCAAGTATTCAATTTATGCATTAATTCCAAATACAAAAGCACCACTTTAACATACTAAATCTGTAATAGTTTAGATTTCAAACACCTATACCAGTTTGTAACAACTTTGAACCTTTTGCTAATCTGTAGGATAGTAAGGTGTAAGAAGTGATTTAATTGCAAATTATCGAGGCCTACCCAGGCTATAACATATGATAAACACTCGAAGAAATAGTTAACGAAGATGACACAGCCCTAAAGCGTGGGTCAAAGCGACGACTTTAAAAAGGAAAAACCTTTAAAAAATCGCATGGCTAATCTTAATGAAACACAGGACATGTATACACTTACATCGACACACATGACGTGTGGGACATCAAACCTCCATAAAAACAATTATTGTTATTACTACTATTATTATTATTAGTAGTAGTAGTAGTAGTAGTAGGAGTAGTAGTAGTAGTAGTAGTAGTATATTATAATTATTATTAAAATATAATTAGCATTAACCCCCCGATCCTCACACACATACACATACACATACACACACATACACACATACACACACAAACGCGCGCGCGCGCGTACACTGACACGATCCGATCAAAACCAAGGAAAAATGCTGATAGCAATATTCTATAATGCATTGATGTTAACGTCTAGATTTCAGTGGTTTAACTTGACATACACTGAAACACAAGACCATTGCCTATTTTACATACTTCACAGATGGTAAGTAGGCAATAACCATGAGTTTCAGAGGATGAACATACGAACGAACCGTATCATTATATATGTGTACGTTAATTAGGGGCAATACGCCCAGTGAAGGGGGCAAAAAGCTCACCCCAGGCGTTTTGCCTCAGTGCCAGGTGGGCGTCCAGCGCCAATCTGACAACGCGTAATCAAACGAATTTCTCTGAGAAAACAGGGGAGACTATTCGCATCCGTCGGTACCAATCAACAGGCGACACATTCCTACCACAGAAAAAGAAGGAACACATTTTATGAACTCGGCTATTTAAGAGATGACACTGACTTGATGTCAGTAAGATTTTGACTGAAAACACGACAAATTCAATCAAGCACATATAGGAAATATATCGCTTTGTTTGGCGGCTTTTCCGTTGAAGTGGGATGGGCAGCGGTACCATGGGAATCGTTCACGGTATCAGGCGATTCGCTGTCACATGATTTCTGAAATATTTGGGGTAGGCGGTTGACCGCGGCTGGGCTTCTTACCCCGGACTACCCCTACAACTTATATACTTATATATGTATAAGGTTGTTGCAGCCATCACATGTATATGCACAATACTATGTAGTATTGAATTGGTAGTGTTGTGATAA
>JAUTBT010084165.1:0-12518 GCA_032361225.1 Lepetodrilus schrolli | reverse complement strand
ATCTCTTTATCATCTAATGTCAAGCTTAAAATACTTCTCTATAAGAAGAAAACATCTACGTGTGAATAGACATTTTAAAAAGTTACGCATTGGAATACATGATGTAAACCACTTCACTCATTGATAAATATACCAAAATAAAAGAAAGAACTTTAAGAATAATTCTTATTACAAATTAATTGTAAATCTATATTAAATGCCCTTGATTAGCACATCTAGTTTCCGATTGTAATTGTCATTTTGTTTACTATTTTAATATAGTAGCATCTAAGGTCAGAGCTCCCTAATTTGCATAGTTATTAGTCAGGCAAAGTAGCATGATACACGAAATATCTGTAGTTAATATGTGACTTTGAGCATGGGATCACAACTTGTGTTCATGTATTACGGCCTCCTCTATGATGTTGACCTGGTCCAAGCCCACCAGATCCGGCCCACCCAGAGACAGGTTCTCCAGCATCAGAGCAGGAGAAAGACCTTCAGATCCCTTGCCCTTACCCCGGGATTTTGTCTTCCGGAGGCTCCGTTTTCCAGATGGACGGCGTCCAGTGTGTGCTGCGTCTTGATCGGAGCCAGAACTGGACTCTGCAGCCAGACTGCCACACAGCTCCCCTCTCTGGAGGACTCGCTCTGGAGGCGGCTTGAACTGCTTCACCTTCTGTCCACTGGCCTTGCTGGAGTCGGGATGACTGTGTTCTTTCAATGTCGTGTGGATGAAGGTAGGCTTGGGAGGCAGTTCTGGTTTGATTGAGGGTCTCTTCAGACTCTCAGCTCGCTCAATGCTTCCAGAGTTCCCGGAGGAGGAGTCAGTCCTTCTGTGGACCTTCTCACTCTCAGAGCTCTGAGGACTAGCGTTCTCTGACGATGAGGACGGTTTGGAAGTATTGGCTCCATGTACACCTGCTTTTGCTGGGTGCTGTCTGCTGACAGGCTTAGGATGAACGGGAGGGCCAACCTTCACCTTGGGTCTGGTGTCACACGGCCTTGAGATGTGCTGTGACTCTGGACTGGAGTCTGCTTCAGGATGTACAAGAGATAGTGACACCGGACTGGCGAGTCCAGAGATGTCCATAGCTCCTCTGTCTGGGAACATGAGTGAAGCTCCCTGCTTTAGACTGCCAACTGAAACATTGTAGTGAAATACTCAATCAATATACTAATACTAATACATTTGCAAGATACATGAAGAACATCCAGCTTTGATATATTCAGTCATCTAGTCTACTTTCTAGTAGATGGTGATGTAGTCACATAAGTTATATATGGCGATATTTTCAGTACAGTCCATTATGATGTTTAAAGCTTCTTCAGTTAGCTATGTCCTCAAAATCACGTTATTAATGAAGCAATAATAATACATCAGCAACAAGACGTACCTGGTCCCCGAGACTTAGGCAGCTCCAGATGCGGAACTTTCTGACTTCCCGTGGATCCAGAGGAAGGTGACCTTGCCAAGGTCGCTCCGTACAGGGCTGCTGCCATGGCTGCGGTATGGTTGCTAGGCAACTGCGAGGTGGGAACAGTCTCCTGTCTTTGGATCTGAAGTTGGCGGAATACCTCGAGCTCTAGGTGGGACCTGGCAACAATGAACAGTCCAGTTATATATATGGAATATAGTAGTCATGAAAGCACCATAAAAAATGCTTTCAGTTTCCTTATGAATATTAATAAGTTAAATCTTAGATTTTAAGCTAATGTTCAGCATACCTGAGTTGTTTTTCCTTTTCCTGAGACAAAACATCAGCTCCAATACTGTCTAGTTTGATCAGCTGAGCCAGATACGGCTCATTGGCATACAGTTTGTCCTCAATCCTCTGTACCCGGTGTTCCAGCCTGTCTGTGTCCATTCCAACTTGGTCCTACAATACAGTAACAGAATAAAGATCCACAACATCTGAAGTATACAATGGTAACAAATAGGAACAGGATTGAGTGAAATGCATTTGAAACTTGATGCATATGTCCACTATCAATACATTTTAATTAATAAGACATATTGAGTGACTGACCTCCGACCCCCCGCTAGATATCCCATCATCCTCTGCTCCGTGGCTGGTGTCTGTGGAGTCAGTCAGGTAACCGTGAGGTTTCTCTGGCAGACAACAGGAGCTGGTCAGGTTGTTCATCCGGAACAGCAGCTCGTCCACCTGGTACTCAATCTCTGCCATTGTGAACTCCTGCAACACAAACAGCACAGTACATGTTGACAGTCCTTTACGACCACCAGTCAACTACCACCAGCATATTGTTCTACAAATTTCAAATAGTTTATCTGTTAATGGTGAGTGCACTTGGTGAGGTGGTAGTGAAGGCACATCAGGCAGGAGGAGGTTGAGAGGATCAACTCACTGGAGGGAGGATGTTGTCTGGCTCCTCTATAGGCAGGACTCTCTTGATGCCAGACCAGAACAGGAACTTCTCCCCTAGGTACTTGAGACCAGCAGACACTCCCAGCATGGTTACCTCCCCTTGTTTGTACACCTTCAGTCTGCGTGTCATCACAGCAACCATCTGCAATAGGAGGGGAATGTCAAAGGTCAATGATAATGGTATATGTTTGGGATAACTTCAATATGTATCAGCATTGCCATCAATATTTTCAGGTTATCATTCCATGTAACTACTAAAGGATGGATTCAGAATAAAATAGTGAAAAAAGGGAAGAAATAAGACACAAGATGAAAATATATTTATGGATGAATTGGTGCAAAATAGGAATAACAAATAAATGTCAACTTAATAGGAAAACATACAAAAACATACAACAATAATGTTGATAATGTTAATAATATTATTTCTCAAACATATTTGAGTAAGTTTGTACATTTTCAGAACTTACGTAGCTAGTGAGTAATCCGACAGCGAAGGTGAGATAGACTAATACAAGGATCTGCCACCAGGGGGAGTCGGGGAGGTCAGTGTCGGGATGGTGATAAATTCCCACCATGATGGCCGTCATTGCCGAAAGCCCAAACCATGCGTTCCTCAGTCCGAACGACATGGAACCAAACAGCAGAACTCCCAGACTAGTGAACGCCACCAGGATGAAGACGAACAGAGCCTGAAACATGGAAACGTGGAATAGAAGGACGGAATGGGTGAGACCCAACACTACCAGGTCACTAGGTATATCTTCAGTTTACAGCTGGACATCAGTTAAAATAGCATCAGAGCTTGTTGTGATCAAGACTATAATCTCACCATGAAGACAATTATTTCTTTCCGCAATCTCTTGTAGATGTTTCCAAATTTGGCACAGACCTTGATGTATCGCAGCAGAGGCAGGAACTTGATGATGACAAAGAACAGTAGTGTTCCCACCAGAGCTCTCAGAATCTACAGACAGAACCAAGAG
Organism: Lepetodrilus schrolli; assembly: GCA_032361225.1. NCBI lineage: Eukaryota > Metazoa > Mollusca > Gastropoda > Lepetellida > Lepetodrilidae > Lepetodrilus > Lepetodrilus schrolli. The sequence continues at coordinate 9,163 of JAUTBT010084165.1, read as the reverse complement.
TGGTCATAAATAGGAGTCAAAAGGCCAACATGTAGATTTTACAGGTGCTTCCAAGACATTTGATAGCATTACAAATTTAAGGATGAAGTATTATGAACATTTATTGTTATTTTGAGATAATATTTTACAGCGAGACCAATGATATAGTCTAGGCAAATGATGACATGGTCTAGTTCAATGATGACATAGTATCAAGCAAAGATGACACAGTCTTGTCTAATGATGACACTCTACTAACCTCATCCCACAATGCCAGGAAGGAGGTGTTGACAAATTCCTCATAGAATGTGTTCCGCAGATCTTCCACGATGTCCGCCACCAGAGCAAAACGGAACACGAAACAGGCGGTGTAGACCACAGACAAAACACCAAACATCAACTGAAATAGAAAACCTCAATGTAGGAGACAAGCTGATTGATGTAAACAGGGAGTGGATCCAGTATACAAATCTTTAGGACATAACTAGTTGCAAACATATGCCAATTACAACACTAGTGTACATATCATCAACAGTTAAAGTTTGAATCCTGTTTCTCACCTCCATATAGTTCCAAAGGTTACAGAAGTACTTCTTCTTAAGTCTCACAATGTCACACAGCTCTGAGCGGACTTTGATCAGGATGAGAACCACAAATATCAACTGCAAGAAAGATCATCATATAAATATTATCTCTTTTCAAGTAAAAATAACCCAGCAGAAACTAGATGAAAATGAATGATACTACATACAAAAACTAATGTGATCGATAACACTACACACTCTAAAAGGGAAACTATACGCTCATTCCTTCCATTATGGATCAAAGGTACCATGTTAAGTCGGGCATTGTCTTGACACCAGGAGATCACCCACCTCACATACCAGATCACCCACCTCACATACCAGGAGATCACCCACCTCACACACCAGGAGATCACCCACCTCGCATACCAGATCACCCACCTCACACACCAGATCATCCACCTCACACACCAGGAGATCACCCACCTCACACACCAGGAGATCACCTACCAGGAGATCACACACCAGGAGATCACCCACCTCACACACCAGGAGATCACCTACCTCACAAGCCAGCACACAGTTGTCCCAGTGTGAGACGTAGCGGAACAACACAGTAGACATGATGAGGGGGGTGGGGGATGCCGCGCCTGTGGGTGGGGTCTCTAGCAGCAGGGTGACAGAGCTGAACAGGTTGGTGGGGACGTTCAGAAGGGTCAACTCAACCAGGACGGCCCGAGTCTGAAGGTCCAGCCAGCCGGACGTCTGCATCTTGACCAGCTGCTGGTATGCCTCCGACCTGGAATAATGGAATATCTATGACAATGTGGTGACTTAATCTATGACAATGTGGTGACTTAATCACAATGTGGTGACTTAATCTATCACAATGTGGTGACTTAAATGAAACAATAGTAGTATATTAGGAACAGGCTTGTAAATAGATAAGTGGTTCAAAACCAGTTCTCCTACCTGTTCCGTGACAGTTGAATTGCTGACCCAGTTGCGTCATAGGACCCATGCTTCCCCCAGGTGTTGAACGAGTACGGTGAAGCTTGTGTCCAAGAGGAGTTAACTCCAACCAGACTGTCATCTTGCTGACCACTAGAGTAATAGTAGCGGCAGGATTCTGTGATTGGGATGTTTTTGTACACGACACAGCTTTCCTGTCGTACCCGAAGTTGTCTAACCTGCACCTGGCCAATCAGGTAGCTGTTCAACCGACCAATCAGCATCTGGAATGATAGAAAGCAAGTCCCATTAACAAAATGTAGGTAGTGAGACAAAGATATGCATTTGGACAGGGAGTCAGGTTAACTAATTGAATGCTGTAGTAGGTAAAGAACATTAATAAATCAATCCTCTGCATTTCAAGGTTCTCTTCTTACTGAACATCATTAATTGTAGTTTCTTGTGACATTGCTAGACAGCAGTGTCATGGCGTGTCTACCTGTCTGTGAGGGTGGACAGGTCTGGCAGGATCCTGGGTTTCATACACAGCTTCCAGCAGAGAGTTCCGGCTCCACTGGAACCAGTCTCCTCGAGTCCGAATGTCAGAAAATGACATCTGTCCAGATCTGGAACAGACAGCAGTAACACTGCATTCCAGAAACACTGCTTTCACTTCCAGTATGGATGAACTTTCAAAATAAATGGGAATAATCAAATAATGTTAGATTAATGTTTTCCATTAATTATAGAGAAACTACAATAGCAAGATATTACTTGTGAAAGGTTACAGAAGCACTTCTTCTTAAGTCTCACAATTCAACAGAAACAATTCATATGATTTGTTGATGAAGTCATTAAAGTACGTACTGGACAAAAGTGTCTTTGATGGCCTGGTTGCAGTAGAATGGCGACGCCGTGTCCTTTCCGTATGCCATGACAGTCAGCAGCAGGAACATGAGGAGGAACACAACACTGTCACTGTAAAAAAAGGAATAGAGCATTGGAATAGCGGAATATAGACAAATTGCTGGGTTCCAGTGATTATGGAGTTTAACATCGCTGTGGTAATCTTTCACCCATTTGAGACATAATTTTAGATTAATGGAAAAATCACCAAAGAAATTACATTATGTAAAAACAGGAATAGAGCATTGGAATAGCGGAATATAGACAAGAGCATTGGAACAGCAGCACATAGACAAATTGATGGTTTCCAGAAACATAATTTTAGATTAATGGAAAAATCATCAAAGAAATTACATTATGTTTGAGGTGTAATAAGAATGTTATCAAATCTAATATAGAATGAAAACTATTTAGACAGCAAAATGTTATGAGACTTAATGGGAAATCAATTTCACGGAGACTTACTTGAAGAGGGTCAGAGTTTTCTTTTCTTTGATGACCTTTTTCTTGGCCTCCAGAAGAGCTCGCTCGTGAGGTGGTCGGGCAAAGCGTAGATATCTGGATCTCTGTCTGGCAGCCACTCCCTGCATAGAAAATACAACGATCGGAAAATTACATCAACGATTTTCTATGGGTACATTGACTGGGCATGGAGCTAAATATGATATGATGATATGATGATATGATATGATTATATAAGAAAAAATCACATTCTAGGAATGCATGCACTTTATACAAAGTGTTTCTTTACTTCAGATGCTATTGGACGGACAACGGTATCTCACCATTTCCAATTCCTCGCAATCTTCACAACATTCCGCCTCACGTAGTCTCCGCCGTATAGCTTCTGAGTTAATGCCATAGAAACCGTCGTCATAGTGATTAAGGATGCAGGGGTCACGCCTGTGTCTGATAGCGGTGTATACGACCGTCAGCAGAATCTGAAGTAAACATGATGTCAGGTCACAGGTCAGAGGTCAGCGGTAGAAGATTGACAATCTGGTGCTACCATAGTGACTTGTTTTGAATATTTAATGCACTGCTATCATGTAAGTATTCTTCACATTCATATGTCAACTTCATTGCCAAAATAGATAAATATTTTAACCATTAGTTGCCATGTCTCTGATTCTCAACTACCACACGAAGCATGAACAATGGTTCAAGTACTTACCAACAATGGCTGTGAGATGAAGATACAGAACATGAAGCTGAAGTAGAGTGATTGTAGCCACAGGGTACTCTTGGTCTTCCCAAACCTGAAACAGATGATACACAGAATGATACACAGAATGATACACAGAATGATACACAGAATACCACACACTATATAAATATTGATTGATTGATTTAATGCTTTATGTCGCTGCGGGAATATTTCACCCAAACATTACACGTAACACACAAACTGAAACATGCCGACAGACAAGCTGCAGATGAAGGCTGCACCCACCTGAATCCATACAGAATGGTGACTGCAGCACAGAAGACAGAGATGATGACACACAGGCCCCAGGCCAGGTGGCGGCACCATGACGGCAGGAAGATACGATGGCTCGTGTGCAGTGTGTGTTGCTCTGTGAGTAGAAAATATGTGCAAATTATATTACAGCTTACATTACTCACACACAACTATGTCTGTTTTCTAGAAAAGTATAATGTGTCATTCGAGAAGAGAACCGAAAGACAAGAGACTAAGAAAATAGCATCCATAACAAATGCTTAAATCAATCTAAATGAGCAAATCCATGCCCCTATTCTCCAGAGACTGATAGTGCTACAAGATACTGATAGTGCTAGGATAGCTATGTGGACACAGCTTATTCAACAACAGAATAGCATCACTACTATAGGTAGTCCAAAGAAAAACGGTTCCTCTGATGTCATATGTCACTCACCTCTCTGGTACACAATGTGACATCTGCGAGGGTTTGTATGCATCTGTGTATGCACCTGTGTATGCGTCTGTGCATACGTCTGTGCATACGTTTGTGTACGTATGGGGGCTGGAGAAGAATTGGTCTGTGCTGGGGGTCTGGGCACTGGGCTGTGTGGACAGCCCTGGGGGTGAGAGTCCTCAGTGGGCGTGGCCTGGACCCGGTTCCTGTCCCCAGCTCCCTGCGAGTACGCCTGGCTCTGCGAGTCCTCAAACCCACTGGACGCCACGTCAGTCTCCTCCTCTGGAAGAACAGCAACAGAATTACAATTCCACACCAATACCAGAATGGTAGTTTAGTTACAGACAAGTTAGTTAATAACCACTTATGTATATTTCCCCTTCTGACAGAAAAACACGAGGCAAGCCATGACCAAGTTTCACAGCTAGGGGCTGATGGTTTCAAATTGGCGAATGCACTTCAATGTAAATCTTAAGTCAAATTTTGTGTTTTCTAACATAGGCAGGAAAACATGAGTTTGAATAGATAGGGGAATTGCGAAGACTATTCTAGTGTGGTTTAAAAGTATCGAAATAGAAATATATTTTCTCCTGTGACAGCCAGACAGGATGCTGTACCTTTCCGGAGAGTGTGCAGAACTGGTGGCGAGGGCAGTGTTGGGGACTGGGGAGCAGACGTCTGGTTGGTCTGTTTGACCACGTCCGAGGTGGAGTGGACGGCCTGCTCTCGCTTCAACCACTGCTTCTGTGCCCAGTCCTGGATGTTCTGCCAGTTGAGAATGGACTGGTCCAGAAGGGAGTACGTCATAATGGGCTGGACAGACTCCTCTTGGGCATCGGCCGACTGTTCCTCGTGGGGCTTCCCACTCCCGTACTCCTCGTCAGGCTCAGACCCTGGGTATGGCACCTACACAACAGATGAGTCATCGTGAGGGTTACCACTGCCGTCAATGAATCACCAAGGTATCACAGACCACATGTAATACTTAGTAAAATTTCAACAATAGCCAACAGTAATGGAATGAATAAAGGAATTCATACTTTAAGTTGCAACGTGAAAATTTCACCCATACGTGACAACAATAATGGATACTGGTAGCTTGTACACTGTTTCATTGAATCTACACAATTGAAGCATTCATAAAATATAGGTATGATTTTACAATGAATTACTACATACCCTGCTACGTCTGAAGAGCAGAGTCAGGATGAGGTAGAGAGGGACGATGATGCCACAGATGATGGCGCCGACAGCCAGGTTCTGCCATGAGATGTCCAACAGACCAAACTCTCCACGAACCTGCAGTCACAACAACAGTCTTGAGGCTCAAACAGACAATAGTCTCAAAAGTCTTGTTTATAGTAAGCTTTAACGAATTTTGCAACGGTAATTGATGGCCTGTAAGAGTAGAGCTAGAACTACTCCACAGCACTGACCTCGATGTCGTCCTTGTACCACATGGCGTTGAGACACATGTAGGCCATGAGCAGGGTCATACAGCAGGTCAGGCGCTGAGCACGGGTGAAGCGGCTGTAGGAGGGGCGGGTCAGCAGCGACGCCCACAGGTGGAAGTCTGCCATGTACTGAGTACCCTTGGCCCAGAACACCTGCAGGGAGGAAGTCATAGTGTGACCATCAGATCAGATTTGGCAGAGGAACATTTGTGTTTTCACACTCAGTACAAATAGGTACAGGGATCAGTACATTGTCAGTTACTAGCATTGAGGAATCTATGATGGATGGAAATCTCACTCACGTCATCATGGCACCCAGTATGACACCCAGTATGACACCAGTATGACACCCAGTATGGCACCAGTATGACACCCAGTATGACACCCAGTATGGCACCCAGTATGACACCCAGTATGACACCCAGTATGACACCCAGTATGACACCCAGTATGACTAGTGACTGACAATGTACTGATCCCCGTCATCAGGTTCATGTTCCCCTACACAATGGTAGATTGCCAGACGTTCTCGATAAATGTCCTAAGTTTGAGCCATCAGCATATCCCTCAGTAGTATGTACTAATTACTTACAGGCTTACTGCAATAATTCCTCCTGAGAAAATACTCTTGAAAGCTTATCACCTATCCCTGTACCCCACAAACATGCCAAGTCCTTCATACCGTAGAGAAGGCGATGTTTCCACCCAGCTCCAGGATCTCCCGCTCCACCTTGCCGTCCTCCTCCTCCACCGCAAACCATTTCTCACACAGGAAGTAGTACACGTTGCCTGGCAACAGGAACCAGTAATGGTGTGGTTAATGTGCAATAAATAACGGCCATAGTATTTCATGACAGAAGTATGTTTGTGTTTGGTTTAAATTCCACATGTCCAATTTTATCTCCTGAAAATAGTATATCGTACATGTAATTTGGAATAATTACTCACCCGTGACGAGGTCTTTTACAAGGACACGACTGAGGTACCAGCTGGGAGAGGGCCCAGAGTTGTTGTGCCACAACTGAACTTTACGTAGTTTTCCCAAGCTGTCAGGGTGCCTGAAATACACAGCGCAACATTAGTGCACATTCAAGGTGAGTTTAGTACATGAAAGATTTCATCGCCACATTAGGGAGGAATCTATGATGGATGGAAACCTCACTCACGTCATCACAAACTTGTCCCGAGAGTTCCTTTCAAACAATGGCCGACTGTCTTCACTGATGAGTTCCCTGGTCTCAGACATGCCCTCCTCGCCATGAATGATCAGGCTTATCTACAAGAAAGAAAATACATTTACTAGTACAACGAGTAATGTTTTCTGTAATTCCATCTTCATTTTCAATCTTAAAGGAATTCACAGAAATTTCCAGAGCGTACTTTTGCAGTGCTGCCAGCTCCCATCCTGAATCCTGTTTCCACGGTGACCTCGTACTGCTGCTTGTCACCGCCACCATTGTCCTTAAGGAAGACAACTCCGCCCTTGGTCTGGTCATGACAGTCTGCCTGTCGACACAGTGCCAGGAGGATGAAGTAGATACAGAAGACCAGAGACACCAGGATGACTGACACAGGGTTCTGGTGCAGACTGAAACCAACAGGGAACAATCAGTTTCAATGTGTACTTGATGGTCTAATATATATATAACATATATAACATACAGTCAAACCCCATTGTGTCGAACCTCGGGGGCCCATTTAATAACTTCGACACACCGTGTCATTCGAGATAAAGGGGTTTTCCAAATATAAAATTAATAAAACTAAAAAATGAAGGCAGAGTACACCATACATGTTTATTCAATATTCAGCATAAATAAAAGTTAACTGTTGCGTTTACAACTCGTAATTGGTTATATAATGCGATTCACGCATGCTTTCCTGAATAGAGGGTGTTTACAAAACCCAAATCGTTAAACGAAAAACAAGTCTGATACAAATCGTTGTTTAGTTTTTTATTTTGTCCTTCTTTCACTTGTTTACAAAACATTAATCGTTGCCCGGAAAAAAGTCTGACACAAGTTTTTGCTTTTTGTTTTTGCAATTATAGATTTAGATTTAAGTCCCTCTTCTACGGCAGTTATTGCAGAAAACTTTTTTCTCTATAGTGTGAACTTAAAGAGTTCGTTTTCGTTTTGGAGTTGATCCATCCGATCCAGCTATTAAATCTATAGTATTTTTTGGACATTCTAATGGAAAATCATTACATGTCGTTCATAATATTCTTAAAGAAAAATATATTAAGTAAATGTTTGTGCAATCAAATGGCTAATATGTAATTATCTGGTTCTGTTAGGTGATCCATGGTCCTGTGAAAGGAAAACATTGAAGTAACTTGTTGAACAATCTAATGGAAATGCTTTACCTGTATTAATATGTAGGTGTGTAATTGTTTTGAACAATTAATGGAAAGTCTTTAGATGTTTCTACATATAATTAGGTGGCTCATTGTCTTGTTAAAGGAAAACATTCAAGTAACCTTTTTAGCAATCTAATTAATGGAATGTATCATAGCTTTTTCTATTACGTGGCTCATAGTCACTGGTTAAAGGAAAACACAAATACCGTTTTGGACAATCCAATTACAAATCTGTACCTGTTTTTACTAAGTAACCTTTTGTACAATCCAATGATAAATACGTAGGCCCTACCTGTTTCTATTAGATGGTTCATCGTCATGTTGAGGGCAATAGCCGCAGCCCACGCTGAATCGTAACCGGAAGCAGATCTGTTGGCGCCGCTGACGGGCTGATTCAACCTCCGGGTTCCCGTTTCAAAGGCGTTCTTATACTTCTTCGCGGACATCCCAGTCACGCCTTCCTCGTTCTCGTTCATGTTGTAATACAGGTTATCCACGAGTAGCATCCCCTGGATGACCTTCTCCAGCTGAGCAGGGGTACAGGAGATGTCCGGATCCTCCTCCTTCCACCACCGGTCGTCGTAAGCCAAAGAACCCGTAACAAACCACACCTGCTTGCCGTAGAAGCCCATGTTATAGGCCTGTAGGATGAATGATATCACAGGGAGGTTCATATATATATATTTTTTCTTTTCTTGGTCTGTCAGTACCAGCCAGTGCTCGCAGGTTTACTGCAACATTCAGCGCTACGCATGTTGTGGGTTTCCTCCTGCCTTAAACTGACAAGCCGTAATATAATTGAACAAATCTTGAAAGCAGCTCTAAACTCATTATCCAAAATCATTATTATTATTATTATTATTAGTAGTAGTAGTAGTAGTAGTAGTAGTAGAGCCTGTAGCCTCTCCTGGACACAACGGGGCTGTAACTCCAGGGGCCATTTTGGGCGGGTGGTAGCGCAGTGGTAGAACGTTGGACTTCGAAGCCAAAGGTTCCAAGTTCAAATTCCGCCGCGAATGTTCGCGAAAGTTACTTTTCTGACGCGATATTGATAGGATGCGATGTCTGTAGAGTGGCAATGCAGTTATCATC
>JAUTBT010084164.1:0-12518 GCA_032361225.1 Lepetodrilus schrolli | reverse complement strand
CACTATATATATATATATATATATATATATATATATATATATATATATACGGTTGTCAGGCCCTCAATCTATTCTGACGTTACTGTAGTCGTAGAAAATCAAAATACGTACATTAAGGTTTAGCTTAAGATGGTGGTGCAACTATATACATGGACAAATCAAAATCGCATTTGTTTCCAACTACACAAACCTCTATATCACCAATAATTAAGACAAAACTCTCTGAAGCAACTCATTGTTGTCTGGGTATCGACAGTGATATAGCCCTTAAGGTAACCAATACATGCAGAGAGGATGCAACTTACGTATTGCCATGGTGTAATACCACGATCCAAAATCTCGAACGGATGATTGAATGGTGTAGAACTGGACAGCATGAGCTGTGCAGATGCTGCTGATCGAGTTGTAGAAGACGGAGACGCAGTTTTTGTGCATGACGCAGTCATTGACACACTCTATGGCAGAACTGACACCCTCCTTTGACCACATCGCTAGGTCAGTAATTACAAAGTCCTTTAGGATTGACGAACCATAAAATTTAGTCGCGGAGCTGCATTCGGATTTGACTTTAGTTCCAAGAATAATCAGTCCAATTATTACATTTAGAAGATATTGAATGTAACCGAACTCCATACCTTATAAACTGTGTGAATGATTATAGTCTTATATCACAGTACAGTATTACATGGTACCTCGTTCTCGCGAGCACTGTTATAGCCCGGCCGGCCGTCTTGCTACTAGTGGTGTGGTGTACGTCTAAGCCCTGGCAGGTGTCATGATGAGTATCGATGGACAAATCAATGTACTTTATGGAATGTTTGGTTGGTGGCGCTTCATCATTCCAGACGTTAAATACACATGTTAGTGCCATGGCAATCACCACGTGATATATAACTCAGGTCTACTGGAAGACATGTCATGTTATTGATTACAGACACTTTGTTGGACTGAAGTGTAGTCGATATTTAACAGTAATAAACAATTTAACAGTAACTATACAATCTTTTCTCTTCCGATTCAACGTGTCACTTCCCTTTGCAACGCTACAGCGGTTACTACGAGATCGAATTGTGAAAGTTAAAAGTAACCTCCTAGCGACTGAAATGCCAAATTACATTGTATACTCCCCGGAGAGTTGAGAAGGTGAAAGTGCGCACTGATCCATTGAATGTAATGATAGAATTTCCGCTTTGACCATGTCCTTTCGAGCGTTCTTAGTGAACCTAGTTTTTTATTTGTTATTAGTAATTATTAATTTATAAGGATAATTGTTCGAGAGAAAATAATAATATACTCAATGTAATCTATTTATGTAGGTCTGTTAATGACATATATGACCTACATTAGAATTAGTAACTAACATCAAAGTAACCATTATTAAAGCTCGTTATATGTTTCTCCTTTTAAAATTTGAGATTAAATATATAATTTTACGGTATTAATTAATTAGGATTTCTGCACTCCACCATGTAAACACATATTTCCTAATAATTTATTTGTTTACAATATTGCCCTAAAGTGTCAGTTGTTAAACAGAATTCATGTGCCACAACCCCAGTCGTCCACATACAATGCAAAATATCTTTAAAGTATATAATTTATCATTATTTTTTAAATGAATATTGTCTGATGCTGAATATATATAACTGCCATGGTTTAGTTAATTTAAAACACATATTTCATAAAAAGAAACTTTGTCACAAGGTTTGATGTCACTACCATTACTTTAAAGAAAATAGTCTTAAAAAAGTATGTCTCCAGTTTGGCTGCTTATTATTTTTCCTGTCAGAAAATACTGTGGTATTGGTGCTAATTATGCTTGAAAACTGGAATAAAAAAACCCGAAACATCTTGGTAAATGTTATGCACCAGAAGGTAGAGTAGATTTGAATATCTAAGATTTGTGCATATCCTGACTATTATATGGTATACCTTGAAACATTTATTTTTAAAAATATATATTTGAACATCTCCAGTTCATTCATACAAGTGAGGATGTGTTCGAGAAAATGAACCGACCATCTATTGTTTTCAAACTAATTATGTTATAGATTGTCACTGTTGTTATGGTCACTGCCGTGGCAAAGACAAATATTGTCATGGCTTGGACAACTCAACAGTTTGTGTATTAAATATACAAATACACAGATATGTTTTGCTTGTAATCTGTAGAATCTATGACAATTCAAACAACATACACTATTAAACAAAGAATCAATATAGATATTTTCGGTTTATTTTGCTGTTACGGCATTGACAGTTTGGTATAACGGTAGGGAGCACACAAAAAAACGTAACGGCAGTGACAATGGGGACAGTGGGGTGTAACGGTAAGGGAAAAGTACATCTTATTTTCCTTTGTATTTCTAAAAGTACATTTTGTAATTATTTGCTCTGATTGGCTTGCATAGATGAGTGGTGTGGTGAGTGATAAAGACTTCAGAATCCGTTTTCATTTCTACAAAATGCACTCTTCGTGATGTCCAAATTAGATTGGTTTACATTTATATTGTAATTACCTCTTTTACATAACATTACTCGCAAGATTATCTATGAATTAATTACTATTTCGTTTGTGTTAGAAACGAAATTGTGCGACGCTCGGAGTTCTAACCTTCCATGGGGAAGACATGTCATGCTATTGATTACAGAAACCTTGCTCTACTGTAGTTGTTGAGGCGTGATGGGATACGTACATGAACATGCATATATAACCTAACTTACCAGTATCTACATACTCTTTTCTCTTCCTATTCAACGTGTAACATCCCTTTACAACGCTACAGCGGTTACAATGAGATGGAATTGTTAAAGTTAAACTCTACCCTTCGAGTGACTGAAATGGCAGATTGGATTGTATACTCACCGGAGAGTTGAGAATGTTAAATTAATGCACATTGATCCACTGAGAGTGAAAATCGAATTTCAGCTTTGACCATGTCCTTTCGAGCACTATTAATTAATGAACGTTGTTTTTATATTATTATTAATAATTATTAATTTATAAGGAGAATCCATCGAGAATTCGAATATAATAATATACTCAATGTGATCGATTAGTACTCGTATTGTGTAGGCCTGTTAATGACATATATGGCCTAATTGAGAATAAGCAACCAACTTCACGTTTTATCTGTTGATGCCACTGATGAAGTGTACTATAAACTATAATTGGAGGTAACTTACTAACTAGAATTGTTTAATTTGCTTGACTAGGCATACCAAACAGATACACGTCAATTCACACGTTGATTCAAATATATATGTTACAGGACTAGAATCAGAAATCGTTCCGTACATGCATAAAATATGAAAATATTGAAAACCAGTGGAACATGCTGGAACATATAGCTTGTTGTCCAATATATCCAGTGGGACATGCGGTAAATGTAGGTTGATGCGCAATATACTTGTGTAGACAAACCTAATGTACATATTTTCAGGTAAAAATAGATAGATAGATAGCTTTTATTTTCTCCATTACATTCGGAGAGTAACTAAAATAAAATGCAGGCAACAACAAAATAAACAAATAAAAGCATACCACTTACATTAAATAATACAATGCCATTTAATATATACATTTATTTTTCAAATCGTGTGATAATTTAATAACTATAGTATACGCAAATATAACGATGACTTAAATTAATTATAATAACACTCAATTTGGGCCATATTGCATTGTACTTAAAACTGAGAAATTGCCGTAACAAAAATGATGTAATGCAAAGCGGATATATCCATTAGTTATCGCGAATTTTGCAGTATTGATGCAGATCATGACTCTACTGTACTAACTCTTAGGTATTATTCGATTCATTCCTCGACCAGCCAGCCCTAGAGTGACATTGGAGTGATGAAATTCCCAATAGAACACCCTAGAGAGGTGTTCCACCCGAGAGAGGTGTTCCACCCGAGAGAGGTCAGGAAAGGTCAAGTGTATACTCTCCTCGTAAGCATGAGTAAGAGTTCTTCTAAGCCCTGTCACGTGTCACGATCAGCATGATGGACAAATCAATGTACTTGGCTCCGAAGTCCAACTGTTCTACCACTGCGCTACCACCCGCCCCAATGACCACGTGATACAAAACTCCGGTCTAAGGTGTTAGAAACGAAGTGGTGCAACGCTCGGAGTTCCAACCTTCCCTTGGGGAAAGACGTGTCATTGATTACAGAAATATTGATAGACTGAAGTGTAGTTGTTGAGATACGTACTACATGCATGTTATCGCCATTTGCATAAAAGAAACATATATTGTGTCCCACCTGCAAACTATCGACTGACAACGGATAGAGGTCAGGAGTTCAGGGTCAAAGTAGTCCAAACTTTAATGAGATAGGATATCAAACACCTCCTCAAATAACAACGACACCAAAGCTTCGACTCACACATTTGAGAAATGTATTTTCACTATTTCCGAAAGATAAAGATGCGGCGGTGTAAAATATCGAGTGAAACATTATTACGGAAATGGAATCCCCCTACCAATCAGCGTTCCAGTCCATCGATGTAAGAGAATATGATATGTGGAAAATAGAGAACATTTTGAAAACAAGAGGTACCAATCAGCGTTCCAGTCCATTGATGTAAGAGAAGATGATATGTGGAAAATAGAGAACATTTTGAAAAGAAGAGGAAAAGAAGAGAACAAACAATAATGTGTAATACGGTTGAATTGGCCCAAGTAATTCAATTCGTGGGTTCTAGCATCCAATGTTAATCATTTGTAAATATTTTACGAGAGTGACCTACCTTGACATGGGAAGGTCCGACTCAATTGGATCTTAATATCATAAAAAATGCTGTACCCTACAACGCCCGAGACAGATCATTGTGTAGTAGGTGTACTAGATGACTCTCGTGTTAGTACAGTATGCATACACACAGATCACTGTTCATTGTAATATGGACTTGATTATTAGAGTGGACGTGGGATGGAATGATGCAACGAAAAATGTAACAACTGCGAAAAATGTAAATAGATCAATTAATGTTACATTTTTCGTACATCAAGTACCAATTTTCATAATATTGTCTCGTAATTAACATTTGACAATTATTACGTTTAGAAGAACGTTTACGATCACATTCAGTACTAGTAATATATCATGTTTTAACATTAAATTCTGATATTAACTTGGATTGGGCACAAACTTCCTAGCATACTGGTTACGTGGGGATTGGTACTTATTTATGAGTAGAATATTTTTCGCACAGATGACATGACATAGTTTCCCACGGATACTATACAGCTGAGTGAAATAGTAACCGGTGAGTTACACCCGACGTACCGTGATACCAGTGGAAGTTGACTTACATTACAACGACACAGAAATGGCATACATTAATTGTAGTCCCATCCCCACAGGGTGCTACGGCGTACACATTATTTTTGGGTTATATATTGTTTTTTTAATGTGTAAATTTAATTAAATTGTAAATCATTTTTAAAGAAAGGTAAATACATATGGTAATTTACCATTCTAATGTAAAAACGTTCTTTCGCATATATTTCGTAAGCATGTTTGTTGTTAGTGGTACCGGATACCAGGTATAATTGTAAAGTCCCAGTTCTGCTAGGTACTAACCTGCTGTCACATTTGTTGGAAGAATGTAAAGTTATTTATGGGGCACGATTTCTTCAGAAGGCAGATTTATTCACTCCATGGTACTTAGCTTATAGGTGTTTGGGTATTTGTGAAAAGGAGTTGTCCAAGAATGGAGGCAAGTTAGGTCTTGTTAGGTCTTGTTAAGTCAGCTGAATACAAGAGTATAGCTATACCGGCGAAAAGTAGCGTAACAATAAAGGGTCAGTTGCATAGAAGAGTTCCATATCGTCAAGTGTGTGCTCTACTTCAACCTACTTTGAATTCTGCTATTCCTGGAGATCTTGGCATTGCGCCTACACTTGTCAATTATGATTGCACAAGACCAGATGAAATAGAAGTACTAGAGTCTAACGTTACCACACAGACTGCCATCATTCGCCCCCGAGATATTTTATGTGAATTGCAACCAGTTACCATTGAAGACTTACCATCTGGGAAGCCTGTGGACTCTGACAGTTTGTTGGATCAAGTCGAGTTTGATACAGATGGGCTGAGTCAAGATCAGATTACTCTAGGACTTAAATTCTTATCTTCTCTACAGGCGATGCTGACTTAGGGCATTCTACGATAGTCAGGCATAGAATAGAAATGTATAACAACATTCCATTCAAGCAACGCCATCGTAGAATACCGCCAAGCATGTATGATGAAGTCGCAAGTCACCTTAAAGACTTATTATCTGCTGGAGTCATTTGACAGTCGCATAGCCCTTGGGCATCGAACGTGGTCTTGGTTAAGCGGAAGGACGGTCGACTTAGAATTTGCATCGACTATAGAGAGCTTAATCGACGGACCATCAAGGACAGCTATGCCTTGCCACGTATTGAGGAACTTTTAGATTGCCTCGGTGGAATGACATTTTTTTCTGTCCTCGACATGAAGAGCGGTTATCATCAAGTCGAGATGGCTGAAGAACACAAACAGAGAACTGCTTTCACCGTAGGCCCATTCGGATTTTTTTAGTATAACCGCATGCCTTTTGGTCTATCCAACGCACCAGCCACATACCAACGGCTCATGGAGACATGTCTTCAGGGGCTACACTTGAAAATATGCTTAGTCTATATTGACGACTTAATCATATATTCCCACACTTATGAAGAACATCTGGAAAGATTAGAACTTGTATTCCGGCGTCTTCATGAGTGTGGACTGAAGTTGGCACCGAAGAAATGTAAGTTCTTCAAGAGGAAAGTGCGGTATGTGGGCTACATCGTGTCTGCCGATGGCATCGAGGCTGATCCAGACAAGATTGACAAGATCAGACAATGGCCTACACCTAAAACACCAGAAGAAGTTAGAAGATTTCTTGGATTTGCGGGTTATTACCGCAAATTCGTCAAAGATTTATCTAAGGTTGCTAGGCCATTGTCTGACTTGTTGCCAAGGACATCCTCCAAGAAGTCGCGAAATAAGACGAACAGTGGGGTTGAATGGAAATGGGGACCCATTTAAGTGGAGTCCTTCAACAAGTTGAAGGCCTTCCTATCCACTCCACCTGTTCTGGGCTTTGTGGATTTCACTAAGCCGTTCGAGCTCCACACAGACGTTAGTATCCAAGGCCTTGGAGCAGTACTATATCAGAACCAAGACGGTCATCTTAGAGTAATCGCCTATGCCAGCAGAGGTTTAACCCGCTCAGAGAAGAACTATTCAGCACACAAGCTGGAATTTCTATGCTTGAAATGGGCAGTCTCTGAGAAAGTTCATGATTATCTATACGGGAACGACTTCGTTGTTCTGACGGACAATAACCCCCTTACCTACGCATTGACGACTGCTCGTCTGGATGCGACAGGTCACAGGTGGTTAGCGGCCTTATCTAGCTACATCTTTACCATCAAGTATAGGCCGGGAAAGTCTAATGTTGATGCTGATATCTTGTCACGGTTGTCGCAGAGAGAGGATGCTGATACCGAGGAGCTCACACAGGAAGCAGTAAATGCTATCTGTCACAAAGCTCAGGTATTGGGTCTGGTAGAGACATTGTGCTTTTCTGCAGATGCGCTGGGACAAGACGAGACTGAGTTGTCTGATGAGAAGTGCAACATCGATGTCAAGGAGTGGAGTCGAGCACAATACCGGGACTCGGCAATAGCACCCATCATGCGTTGTCTGTGGATGACTGCTGTGCGTTGATGATTGTCGATGACTTCTGTGCGTTGATGGCAGCAGATGGACACGGCGGGTTGCATGACGGTCCGTTGTTGAAAGATGATCAAGGAGGATGATATGGCTGTATTTGTAACAAGATTTATTCAGTATATAAAGACACGCGAATGTGAGTCAAGATCAAAGTCAGTCCAAGGTCGAAGGTCAAATATATATTATTTTTAAATTCACCAAATTGCGCCAGTTAATATAATGTTTAAATACTCAAAACAACTATATGAAGTTTGAAACTCCATTTACTATTAATATTTCATAAGGTAAATTGCATAAATCCAAAATGACCGCTATAGTGCTAAAATTATGGCCGCCATACCTCTAATAAGTTAGGGATTGTAATGTTGAACATTAACTGTCATAGGGATACTAAGTGTAGGATAGTTACTGTATATTAATAATACGATGTTTATTACTAATAATAATGTTTAATATAATAATATCAATATTAATATTAGTAGTAGTAATACTATTAATACTAATATATATATTATTTTTTTTAAACAATGGAGAGAAAAAAATAAATAGACATTTCGCCTGGTCCTAAAGAACATCTGTGAAAATTTGGTGCTTTGGGCTAACGTGTCAGATATCATCTATTTTGGTGCTTTAGCCACTCCACTATTCCTGGTCTAGAAATAGTGCCAGCACACTAACAGCTTGTCTATATCATGATCAGGCTCACTGTAAACAAATATGCTATAGGCCTATAAATACACCTTTCTCATACGATCGAGGCCATGTATATATAGAGAGACTTTGTATAACCTGGAAAAACCCATTATATATTCTAAATGCGGTTACTCGACGTTTTGATGTACTGGTTTTTAATAATACCAGTGCATGTACAGGCCTATCTTTATCTTATCACAGATATACATATATCATTATTTCATGTAATTATCGTATTTAATAATATGCATTATTATTATTATTATTATTGTAGATAGGTCTGTATGCGAGGTGCACATACCTATCCTTCCTTTAACACGCACCCTATATTTGCTAATACTTATGGATGATACATCTAATAACATGAAATTGTATTAGCACTACTGTCTTTCGTGGAGGTACATGGCAATATTGAGTTTGTTTTTCTACGACGATTCAGTGTGGGAGAAAGGATTCCTCTGTATATACGTATATATATATATATATATATATATATATATATTACTGACTAGTATATAGCATAGTTGTGGCAAATAGCAGGACTATCTAACGGGGAATATATTATAGTCATGTCTTGTAATAGTCGTTAACACCACATTATTTTTTAACATTGACGTGCATGCCGCATTGTTATTCCGTATCCTGATTTATGCACGCACATCCTTGTTCCCGGTCAGGTGGGCTACCTGAGCGGTAAACTACGTGAACAGGAACCAGGATGATTCACGCCTCACCTACCGCATACTCCTTCGGTATAACATACCGGTAGCTCCTTCCGGTTTTATACGTGAGATTTAAATATAAAGTTAGCATTATATTGCACATTTCGTATACAACCCATCCTCTGGATATATTGGTTCAATATCTACAATTATGATAATTGATCGTAGCTATATAATTGATATACGTAGAATTTTAGTCATGGTAGATGATGCATTGAAAAACTGTTGAAAAAAATACCAGTCTGCCGAAATCAGCAATGCTGGAAGGCGACTGTAAACACACCAAACTTCAATCAATCAATCAATGTTGAAAGTTTAAAAAAAAGGCAATTTTGAATAATATACTTGAATTCATTTTTTTTTATAATGTTGGTATGAATAGACCAATAGTAAGAAGGCAATGACCGTGGATGTCAGGTATGCATTAACCCGGATGTATAGGCCTATTCGTGGAGTGGCCATCCCAATGCTACCCGGACATAGAATTTCGAAACCCGGTTTTTTTTACTTGAAGAAAATGTAGCTAAATATCTATTACTTCATCGATACAAAATGTTGTCACTTCCTCAGAAAAAATACGCTAATTATTCCTATTCACTGACTACATGTGATACCGGTAAGTGACATGGCTTGGTATAAATATTAATGGAATCAAATGCGTATTACTTGTACATATGACTGTTAACTGAATCATTTCCTGAATCATTGTGAAGGGTATTCCCCTGAAGTTTTTACTTTAGTCCCTATTAGCTGTGTTCCCATGATCGGTTATAATTGAAAATCGGTTGGTTACTCTTTAGCGACGCGACAATAGATGACTAGTTGTCACAATCGATTGTCTTGAATAATATTCTAAAATTAGTGAATTTTTATATATTTTTTTTTAACTTTCGGATTATCATAGAATAATATGTTCTTGTGAAGCTGGGTTCACATATTATATTAAAATAATTTGTACCTAATAAATTGCGATGTTCAAGATGTTATTCAGTGCAAAGTCAATATAAACAGAATGTTGAGAGAAACATGCAGCTGATCCAACATGGCGGCTCCCGATGTCCGGCAACTCACCAAGTTAGTGAGTTCTCAGCAGTGCTTATGCGCCTGATGCATTATTGTATACCCATAGGTTGGAAGTACTTTAGCTTTCCAAAGTATTTAAACAATATAAATGAGAAGTGCAGTTACTAACGTGAGCGAAACGTATTTGCCAGTATTGTTCAGTTTTAGATCATAGCACACTTCATCATTTGATTACGTTTTGTGGGTTATTAATCATGTTAGGATCAGTTTTTAAGAATGGATGCATTGAAGGATGCATTGAAGGATGCATTCTTTCAAGTATAGCTAATACATCGATTGTTTGGCAAGATGAGGCAAGATAGATATGTGTAGTGGTTATTGGCCAAAGAGTTTAGACTAATTTTATTCCAGCGAATTATGCTTTCAAAGAAATAAACAGTTTTCATGCCTATGGGGAAACTCTTAATATCTATTTTATTTATGCTAGACCTAACACAGCAATAATAATAATAATAATAATAATACTGCATTTCTATAGCGCCTGGCGCTGTATATGAGAGACAGTCCATCACACATACGATTGTTTAAAAGTAAATGTTTTTAGGTTTTTCTTGAAAGCCGACGCACTGGGGGAAGATTTGATGCCTTGAGGGAGTGTGTTCTAATGTTAGGGCGGCGACGGAGAAAGGCCGGTCACCTAGCTTCGAATGTGTACGCGGTACTGATCTGTACAGATCTTAGTGAACGTGCTGCAGTGTACGGTTGTAAGAGATCCCTCAGAGAACATGGATAGTTTTTCGTCATGTAGAGCCATATACATGTATGTCATTGACAATACTTTGAATTTGATTCTCTGATCTATTGGTAACCATTGAAGATGTATTAACACTGGCGTGATGTGGTCGTGAGGTCTTGTTATGCTGATGACATGGGCTGCCATATTCTGAACTCTCTGTAGATGATTTACAGCACACGAATGTTGGAGCAATGAATTACAGTAATCGAGCCTTGATGAAACAAAGGCGTGTACAGGCAGCTTGGTAGAGTCCATGTGCCGGTATTTCCGGATCTTGCTTATGTTTGATAGATGCATTCTTGCTGATCGGGCGGTCATTAATGCACTGGTTTTAGTTGACATTAATGAGTCAAGGACAGCACCAGGTTCTTAACTTGGTCACAGGGGCGCAGTTGGGCTTTGTCTACCTCTACAGGCGACTGATCTACCTTTGCTAGTTGCTGTTTGTTTCCTATCACAATGAACTCGGTCTTATCTCCGTTTAGTTCCAGGAAGTTGACTGTTATCCAACGTCTGTATCAACGATGCAGGATTCTATTTTTTCCTTGTACTGCTGTAATATAGTGATTGATATACCATTTCATTTGTGAGTGAATATTTTTTTCTCCATTTTTTTAAATTGCAAATGCGCGTAATTTAATTACCGCGAATATGTCAATAATAGCATTTGCGCGAAATTTGCGTCCGCGAAATATAAGTCTTTTACAGTATACTAAAACAGGTGTTTCCTTTAGTAACAATAAAATGGCCGATCACGGGTTCCACTTGTTATGTCGCTCGAGTGTACAGCTTGAATAATCCATGGTCTTCATTAATATTACTAAAGATATAACGTTCCTGTGTAGCATATTCACGTAGTACCGGTATTTACAGCATGCATTTATACTTGTACATTTTCATATTCTTCCACTATAGGAGTTTTAGGGTAGCCGAAAACGTCTACGAAATCTACCGGTATAACAGATGGTAATTTCCAACATAAATATGTAAAAACATACTCGATTGGTTAATTATTCACGTCGTACGTTGATTTTGATTGGCGTCGCATTACGTGTGGAAAGTTTCCATATACAAAACCAGTACGTCATCGTGCGCGATGGTCTAGAGGTAGCGAGTCTGACCCATAACCGGAGGTCCCGGGTTCGAGCCTAGCTCATGCCATCGTGTAGTACTTGTGAGCAAAGTACTTAGATCCACACTGCCCCAGTCCATCCGCGCTCCAGCCCATCCAACTGTGAATGGGTATCCGGTAGGATGAGATGGAATTGCGAATGCAATCCTTCTAGCGCATTAATTGCCAGCTTGGGTTGTATACTAGTATTACCCAGCTAGTTGAGAAGGTGAAATGAGTGAAATCCATTGACCGGGGTAATAATGTAGCGCTGTGAGCATGTTTCAAAACGAGGATTTAGCGAAATATACATGTTCACATTAAGTAGCCTACAAAGGACATTGTATATATATATCTATATATATATACATATATATATATACAATGTCCTTTGTAGGATACTTACTGTGAACAT
>JAUTBT010084163.1:0-12519 GCA_032361225.1 Lepetodrilus schrolli | reverse complement strand
ACCAAGGATGATAACTGCATTGCCACTCTACAGACATCACATCCTATCAATATCGTGTCAGAAAGGTAACTTTCACGGACATTGATGCCGGGCCCCCGGGGTGCGATTTGAACCTGGAACCTCTGGCTCCGAAGTCCAACTGTTCTACCACTGCACTACCACCCGCCGATTAATATTGTAAAACCATATATATAATTTTTACGTATAAGTGATAAATAGAATCTCACCCTCGTGTCTTGGGGGATTTAATAACTTTCATCGACGAGTGTTGATATATTTGATATTCCAAGATACTTGGTTGAGATTTTCTATTTACCATTTACTCAATACATGTACTTATCTGACTCGGACAAGTTCTACTACGTTCAATGTCACTGTCCATGTAACACTGTCAGCGTGACATTGTGTTAGTCTGGCTCATTAATCACATACTTGGCTGTTGCAATCGGCAATGGTGTAATCAGTGGGAATTATCACAGCTCAAGAAGGAACATGTGACCACAGCGTGTGAAATTTATACAAAATGATCAGCCGAGGTGTGTGTAGGTTACATTCCTGAATGGGGTCAATTGTATTCAATAATATTTTACCCATATCATGTGGAGATAGTGTCTAGTCTTCTAAGTGGGTGATGACGTCATTGTACTCATCTAAATTTACATTTCTACAAGGAAGCGAAGTGATGTTGACTTATTTTAATGTGTTTATCTTCATTCAAATTCATTATGGGCAATTTAAACAATAACCCACTCGTTACTCAGGATTTCAGATTATCTTTCCCCGTGTAAAATTAATGTTGTAAGTTACTCGCTATAGCTTATAATCTGTAATGAATCGTAACTCATGGGTTATTGTCTATATATTTGCTCTTTGTTTTCTATTTAATAAACCTTTTTGTTTATTGTTTTATTATGACATTGTTATCATTTTGGTCAGGTTTCAATTGCTCCATCTGCTTAGCAGATTAGAATCTAAGGGGGGAAATAATTATAGCACATGAAGTGCTAGCTTCTCAATATATTGAATTTGTAAAGTTACAATATTTCATGGGTGCCATTCCATGTACATGTTATTGTTAGAAACATGTTTATTGTTCTATAAATACACACTATATCTGTCACACAGAAATGATTCTTATTTGTATTTAACATATTATCAGAGAGCATGTTTAGATTTAGTCTAGATTAAATCTTCCCATACAATAACAACAAAATGTTTGGATTATTATATATTTTGAAACTCAAAATTAAATAAAAATATGGATCAATCTATCTATCAGTTAAACAACCCATTCAAATGAGAGAGAAAAAAGAGAGCTCTAATTATCTTTTGATATATTGTATGCCTACCATAAAACACAAACAACTAACGCAATATTATGTTCAGAATCAAGCTACATCATGGCAACAGCTGTAGTCAATAGTGGTCAGTCTTTTTGTATTGGGATTTTAAGTTGCTTTCAAGATTCTTTCACTTATGTCACGACTTGTCAGTTTAGGGCAGGAGGAAACCCACAACATCCATAGCGCTGAATGTTGGTAGTCAGTCTAAATAATAATGTATTTGTGAAATTCTGAAATACATTAACAGTTGTTGTGGGACAAAGCATAAACAAGTTTGGATAATAATATCTGATTGACTATGTTCCTAATATACAAGATGATATAGGTCATTAGGCCAAATACTCAAATCGGGTATTTTATTATATTTTATTTTTAATTGTGCTTTACAACCACTTTCAAGATGCTTTTACTTATATCATGGCTTGTCAGTTTAGGGCAGGAGAAAACCAGCAACATCTGTAATGCTGAATGTTGTGTAGTAAATCTGCAAGCATTGGCTGGTAATGACAGACAAGGGGTAAAGCCTGAATTTTTCACATACACAGTAAACACTACTTTTATCAGTGTATACATGTGCTACACATGACACTAATATGGACAGACGTATCATTGGACGAGGAGCGTTTGCTGTGCTTTAATTATGGTTTCGCTATCGGCCACAAAACATGCATCATTTTACAATTAGTTGCCATCCATTGATGATTTCCTCATACAATATTCAAATGTTAGCGCCATTGATGGAATTGTTGTTAGTGCAATGTTGATCCTGAGTGGCATTACAATGGCAGTGGTATAATTAATGTGGTTGAGTTTAACATGGTTATATGTTTGTGTTTCAGCCTTGTGGTTTCATGGAACTTGGAGTACCATATTCAGGAATAGAAGATGTACACATAATATCCAGATGGGATGCTGGTCAGAAGTTCTGTATAAGGATCACAATACAAGACGGTTCGTTATTACTACAGGTGAGAAATTTGATAATTAGTACTTTTTATTACCAGGATCTGTATCAATATATTTAGCTATATTAATATTATTGTTTACCTGAGTATCTAAATTATATAAAAAATTTTGGCTAGATTTTATTGCAAATAAAACACGAACTAGACATAGTGTAAAATAAGTGATGTACCTAAATATTTATTAATTAATTGGTTCTTGACTTGCCAAATGCACAATTCTTAATTATACCATAAAGTTACACTACCATGTCTACTCCTTTTTAAAAAGAAATTGAGGTTTGAGGTAGTAGCACAGTGGTAGAATGTTGGACCGGAGCCAAAAGTTCCATGTTCAAATCCCACCCCGGGAGCCCTGCCCTAAACTGACAAGTCATGATGCAAGTGAAAGAAACTTGAAAGCAACTCTAAACCCCAATTCCCCCCCCAAATAAAAATAATAAAATTGGAACTAGCTGGTACTGATGAACCAAGGATGATGGTTATATCTGCACTGCTGTAGTACTATGGTATTCTATCATGACTAGTAGGGAAAGCAACAACCACCAACATTAATGCAGGGTCCCTGGGCTGTTTATTACTGGAACTAAATCTGGCTGTGAAGTTCCACATCTACATCTGCCCAACACAACTCTGCTGCATCTATATACTCTATTTGCATGTAATCTCTTATAATAAATATGAAGACCATGCAATTTTTATAACAAGAGGCACCACTGAAATGTATAAGTGATCAGTCCAGGGCCCGTTGCTCAGTGGCCAGTTCCACAAAACAATCGTAGCACTACGAGAGTCGTAACTCCTGTACGTTAGCATGGAGTTGCTAAGGAGTTATGGCTCTCATAGCGCTACGATTGTTCTGTGGAACCGGGGCTAGAACAGTTGTAACTTTCAATTGGAAGTCAAATTTCAAGAACTCGCTGTACACAAGTGTAAGTCTATCTGCACGAAACTTTTTTTTTATTGCTGCAATAGTTTTAGCTAACTAGATTCTCAAGAATTATAGCGATAAATGTGTTTTATCATGTTCATGCAATGAACTTGCACTTGTAGTAGATACCTAAGATTTGACGTACAATCAATTGTAGTTACAACTGTTTCGAGCAATGGGGCTCAGTTAATCTACACAGGTTTTTCCCTGCAGATGTATAATAATTGGGCAATAAATTCAGTTCTAATTATTGTATATTGAGGCAAGGCAAGAACACCAACACAATCAATAGAAGGAGCTAACTGCCAAATAACTTCAGATTTGAATAACTGGAAGGGGGACTGTTTTTCATCACAATGCACTTCTGACTTAATTCCGATTGTGGCAGTAATGATACCCACTAGTGCACAATGCTACATTGTAAGTGTCCATTAAATCCTGTATTGTGTAATTGAAAGATATTAAATGTTCTTGCCCGTTTGCTAGAGAATATTCACATGGACATGTGTGTGTGTGTGTGTGTGTGTGTGTGTGGGTGTGATCTTTGGGCTGGTGGTAGCACAATGGTAGAATGTTTGGACTTCAGAGACAAAGGTCATTGGTTCAAATCTCGTCCCAGGAGCCCAGAATCAATGTTTTTGAAAGTTATGTACCGCTCTGACGTGATCATGATAGGATGTGCTGTCTGTACTATGGCAATTTAGTTATCATCCTTGGTCTGTCAGTACCAGCAGGTGCTCGCAGATTTACTGCAACATTAATTTTCAAATGATTATTTTTATGTAAAAAAAAAATCATTAAAATTGATGGAAAGATAATTGCCTCTAGAACCTTTTACAAATACTAGACGTGCTATATTTAGAGGCATGTCTGGTACACATTGTACCCTGGACAACCCTCTGGCAATGGATTTCATCAAACAGAGCAGTGTCTGACCTCTTCTGTTTATCCAACCAATCTATTTCTATCGCCAGCTTCCGCTTTTATCTTCCACGCCGTTGTTCCTGCATGCAGGTGAGAGACTTTCCCGTGCCGCTGCCAGCGAAACTGAGATACACGATAAATATCTGTTGTCTAACCTTTTTTTTTATGCTTTTATGTTTTTGCAGGCTCACAGCGGGTATCTACGTGACCAGTGGTTATATTCAGTGCAGTGGAAGGTGAGCGAGAAAGTATTGGGTAACTACTCAGATACATTTGAACTGCTGGAGATACCAGATAAGGGCAAGCGTGATTCACGATTGATAAATATCACCACGGCCCTGAGCAAAAATCGATGCTTTAAAAGTACATGCTATTACGTGTAAGGTCGTTAATCATTGTTAACGTAACCAGGTAATACTTTGTGACCCTCACCCCCCTCTCCAGGTATTATTAGGAACGGTTTGTCTCCAACAGTCACAAAAAATATTATGCGCCTCCAGATTGGCGTGTTGTCAGAGAATAAAACCGGATATAAATGTGAACGAGTATGTAACTTGCAATAACACAAGTGGAGGCTATGGTAGGAATTACAGTTGCCCTTTACAAACTACTGCCCACGTAATGTGACATGACATCTGTGACGACTAGTTCAAGCAAAAATGTCTAATATAAATGACCAGGCCCCGAGATTATGAATCATTTTGAGTACAATTTCATGCTCGATTTCAAATTTATATTGGGATTTGTGAACTAAACATTGAGTTAAGCATGAAATCATAATCAAGAAATGTTGGGGCCAGGACAGTACAGACGAACAAGACCATGTGCTCAGGCAATGGACATAATTTAATGTTTTCTGGCATTTTACTTTTCTGGAGATTTTACAAAATATGTAATAAATGATTGTACAGTGTGACAGATGCATTTCTTTTAAGTACATCTTCATCTACCAGTATTATTTTCTTTTCTGAAAACATGACATTTCAAATTCCAAAGATTGTATGAATGAAACAAACTATTTTCCTAATGCTTGTATTGTAGATGTACGAATGATATTACGGTACTTTAGTTTCTTATTAGAACTGACAAAGCCAATAAGCTAGTATTTAGGTTGCTGAATATCTACATCTTTTGCTACAAATGACATAGATTACCCAGCAAACCCACAAGTTATATCACATTATTACAACGTTGTGTCAATGTTATAACATTATTACTACCTTGTAATAACATATAAAGTGTGTTTGCAGGGTAACCACTTTTGTCACAGAAGATGAAATTAAGTCATACCATATTGTATATAAATTTAGTCTAACTATACACATGATATAAACTCGTGTTATATTTCAATTCAACAAATTGGTATTATATCTATTTAAAATATACCACAGCATGGAGACCTTTACTATTACTATTATATTTCCCAGAAATATACTTGCTTAACTGTTCATGATTTATTGAATAGGACATAGGGTGAGAGAGAGAAAGGTCTTTGACACACTACGTATAAACTGGATATAGGGCTTTGTTACGACAAAACTGTTATGACGCCAGTCAATAGTTAATTCACAAGTATGCCATGCAGACATTCATCATTCAGACTATCATTTAATACTGGACCATAGTACAATTGTTGCTCAAGGCAGTAAGGGACGAGTGAAGTGTATGTAACATTTCCAAACCATACAAGTGCTGGATTAGACACATAAATCAGGGCAACTCAGGTTGGCTCCAGTGTAGGGAGTTAAATACAAACCATGCTATATATTGACATAGAGCGTAAGTTATAAATCTTGCAATAATTCATTGCATATTGACTTAAGTCTGATGCTTTTTATTTGATTGGCATTAATTTTGACTATGCCATGTTTGTGTAACAAGGATTTACATTATTTAGGCCAAAATAAAATATAGATGTGCTTGCTGTAATGTTGATTTTCAACATAGGGTAGGTAGGTAGGGAAAACATTTTATTTTATAAAAAGATTTTATTGCGAAAACAATAGGGTAGGTAATTTATTGTAACATTTTATTTTTCAATAAACATTTGAAAATGATAAAATATAATTTTCAAGATATTCATTGGTTAAGATGCTTCCATCTTCGAAAAGTGTATGCTTACAAAGTATAAGAATGGTTTGGTTTTTATTTCTGTAGACCATGGTAGACGGAACTATTGAAAAAAAAAAAAAATCTAATGGTACTACACGTAGCCCTTATTTCACTGAGCATTAACACAACATGTTAATGATCTGGGTATTAGATAATTAGGAAGCAATACTGCAACTGGTTTCTTTCGTTTCATAGAGATGTTTCACAATTTATTGTTGGTGCTTTGAAGGTACTGAATATCCAAATAACTACATTAAATATAAAAGTGTAGCAAGCCAAGGACAAGGGTCGAGGGTCAGCATGATAATAAGTTATTTTTTAAAAATTCTTGAAAAAAATGTCTCTTATTAGGGTCAGTCAGGTTACCGGAAATAAAGCTGTTATTCTGATATGACTATTGTGAATGCACTATATATAATTGCTATTATTATTATTATTATTACTATTATTATTATTATTATTATTATTCTTATTTTATTATTCTTATTATTATTATTACTATTATTATTATTATTATTATTTCTTTGTGTTTTTTCTCTTTCGATAACTTCATCTCATTATGGTCTACATGGCCTAGGATGATAGTATACATTTATAACCACATAAGCAACTGATTCCACTTACAATCCTAAATAAAATGGGCAGTTGTCATCTCGCACCTATTTTTAATTATCCTAGGCTCATTCCGAATTGATGATTCATTCTATAGTATTATTTTCATATTCATTATTTGTGGGGCCACATTTATTACTGAGTGGTAGTCTCCTTCTGTGTCAGATTAATTGGAGTGCTTAAACCTCTGTGAAATCACTAATCGTTGATTAACACTTGTGATATAAATCTGTACACTTTTGGGTAATAAATATTATTCTGGCAACATGCTGTTAAGAGTGATAACAGGGAGAGAAATTAACACTAGCCGGCTAGCCAGGGCTATTTCTCCCAAATTTCCAATGCTAATGGTGTCCTATGGGCTAGTAGAAATTCATGAATTTTTTTTCTAAACATTTGTAATACTATTCAGGCTATAGTAAGTGTTAAAGGCAAGTCTATATCGCTGGTGATACACATGTGTTTGTATACATTATTGCTAACATAGAAAATATTGTGATTTAAAAAAAAAAAGGCCATTAACATTTTTTAAAAGACAGGCATTTATTCTATAGTATAGAATTTTTGGTTAAAATGAAAAATTTATAAATGTATGGATAAGTTTGATAATTTGGTTCTTTGTACCAGATATTTAAAACTGATGGATATCAGATTATGAGGTGAACTTGGTGGATAAATAGTTAGCGCAATACTTAGCGCACGATTCCTCTAGCCCTCTCTGCTGATCATGATACTTTTTATATGGGTATGTTAAGCGGAGAGCAAGAGAGCAAGTATTTTCTCTGTACCCTGCTGGGTGTGAACAAAAACATACCCATAACATTAAAACGTGCTTGTAATCGTCTCACTTACCATATAGTAATGTGTTTTGGGATGATTTATTAGTTCAAAAACATGCATCATGCTAATAGATTGACGTATCCATCGTAATCGCTCACCGTTTTTTTACTCAAATATTTGTATATTTCTTGCGACGCAATTTTTGTCCCTATTAGACGAAATGTCGTAGGTTAATGAGATACGTATAAATCTGTGTTGTTGGGGGGGTGGATGGATACGTTGATCTATTAGCATGATGCATGTTTTTAAACTAATAAATCATCCAAGAACACATTACTATACAGTAAGTGAGGATGTGAGGCGATTACGAGCACGTTTTAATGTTATGCTTTGTTTTTCTTGTTTGCACCCCAGGGTACGGATAAAATACTAATTTTACAATATCATGGCTTTCTAGCTCTACACTGAACATACCCATATTATAAGAAATCATTCTGTCAGCAGCGAGGGCTAGAGGAATCTCGAGCTATGCAAGACTTTGTAAATTGAAGGGACTTTATTTAGGAGCTGAATATCCCATCCATTGTGATAACACAAAATCACCCCCAAAATACGATGAAGTGAACTACAGTCAGTTACTTTCAAGAATTGGAGTTTTATAAAAACATTACCCAATTTATAATATATACCATATTTATTGTCTACAATAATAGTACTTTAGTGCATAACATTTTTATTAAGAAGATGTATTAGTTATGGAAAAACATTATCCATCCCAAGGAAGGCCTAGCTTTAATGTCCATGTTGATATGTCTGTTGTAGTTTACGTGGCAGGTACATTCATTGCATGTTGAGAAACACCCAATTATTGCCATCTCATTCTGCTAAAAAATAATTAATTGAAACAATAGTGACACCATATAGGTGTATTTAATCATGTTTGTTGTATGCACTGCCTAAAAATAACTATAAACAGGAAGGTAACATTTTTAACATCCTTGTTTGAAATGTTTTTGTTTTGTATTTTACATTAATTTTTGTTTTATTTAATTTGTTTCTATTTATTTTTTAAATAGTTTTTTTTATATATCCTGATCATCGGAGCATTTCTAATACATGTAATGCACAATTGTAAGATAATTCGATTAATATTATTCTTTATTTCTTCAGAAACACATGTACAAGTATGAAAAGCTTTTGAAAAATGCTCGAAGACAAGAAGTTTTAGTGAAAGAAATCAAGGTAAGGTTCTTTTTGTGAATATCTATTTCATAGATCATTTATTGTGTGTGTGTTTGTAAGACTGTTGATGTAATATTTGACAGATTGTAGTCTAATAACAACAAAACATTATTTAATTATTGTACTATAAAAATCAATATTATTTACATATTTTTAACCATCTACATCCTGAGGCAACCAGATGGTCTCTAGAGCAGTGATAGATCAGCAGTGATAGATCAGCAGTAAAAAGACAAATGCAAATACATGTGATTACACTATATTACTATTGTCTATATTATTCATCCATATTTGATGACAAACACAAGGAAAATATAACAATAATTACTAAACAGCAATACTCTGTAATCTGTAATAGTTTTTTAACATCTCTTGGCCACTAAGCTGTATGACAAAACGTGTTTTGCATAAATCCCGAGCTGATGAAACATCTTTGTATTTGTCTACTGTTGACTACCTCCACTGAATAACTACTACTTGGTAATAAATAAAAATAAATAAAATAAAAAAAAATAAAAAATAAAAATAATAAAAAAAAAAAATAATAAAAAAATTTTTACAAATAAAAAATAAAAATAAAAATAAAAATAAAAATATATAAAAATTAAAAATAAATAAAATAAAAATAAATATAAATATAAATATAAATATAAATATAAATATAAATATAAATTAATTTAAATAAATTAAAATTAAAATAAATTAAAATTAAAATTAAAATAAATAAATAAAAATAAAAATAATAAAAATATTTAAATAAAATTAAATAAATAAAATTAAATGAAAATTAAAATAAAATATAAATAAATTAAACTAACAATAAAAATAAATGAATTTAAATTAAAAATAAATACAATTAAAATTTAAATTAATATAGTGCCATTCCAGCTAGTCTGCTCACAAGCACTTAACAATGATCTAAAAGTAACAGTTGGGTACTTACTAGTATATGATCCAAATGATCTTGAAAGTGGCTCTAAACCCCAATTAATTAAAATATATATATTTAATCCTCTCGATGCTGAAGGCAACTGGAGATGTCCTAAAGTGCTGTACCTGTGCCTAGGAGAGCATTAAAGATTTTTTGTGAACATTGATTTTTGTAAAACTAAACTATGTACAGCTCTCTATTGTCTAGACATCACAGGCATTTTTAGTAAAAATTGGATTTTTATGAAATTGAGCTGTGTACAGATCTATGATCTAGACCTCACAGAAGTTTTGAGTAAAAATGTGAGCATTGATTTTTGACAAACTATATATTCTGTAACAGATAGAACTCACAATATTAATGAAACCCTGAAGTAAAATCAATACATCATCTACTCGCTGTAAGTATATGCAATTAAAATGAAAAGCCAGTTTTCAGCATTTCTGTAACGAGTAAGCATCTGCATTACTTTAGATAATTAAAGAAGAGACATTTCTTTTTACTTTCTGTTTAAATTTGCAAAAGAAATGTTTGATTTATCGGCGACTCATTATAAAAGGTTACATCATTGTTCACGGAGGCCAAGGTCACAAAGGTCAGGGTGACCATGACTCTCACCCTGAGATATGTACATTGAGATCCGTAATTCTTTGTCGTTAGTACTGTGATTGGACATCCGTTGTTTATAAAACACTTCATGGCCATATTTACGGCTTTGAATACGATCCATGCTTCTCATTGTCGTGGATGGTTGTTACCATGGCTTCTAAAAAGAGGACTCCAGCGACCAGGTTAAACTTATTAAACCTGACCATCGATGGAAGAGATAAAAGTAAATATCCTGAAGCCAAACCTTCACACAGACTTGTTTGTGATGCTAGATGATAAACAAATGGTAATGTTCTATCAGTGTACAGTGGACTTTTCAATTCCAAGGAAGAAATAGCTGATGTTTGTGTTCAATTGATTAAGAACGTTTGATGAAAATAGCAATAAGAAGATCAATAAGTTATTAAGTAGCTGTCAATGGCTGATTTTAAGAAATTAGAGGATATTAATATTTTAATATTATCGGTTAATGTTCTGAGGAACAGTTGAATAACTGGTTAAACTAGAATACCTATTTGACCATTGACCAATATAGGTATCTGAATTGTTAAAGGTATGTTTTTCTGCTGGCATTGTTCGTGTGTGTCGTACATGTCACTGCCATTTAGCGACATCTGCCATGTTTGCGGATCATGTGAGAAACAATGAATAAAGCATTGGCGCACAGTATCAGAGTAGCGTATTGGTGTAATATTCCCGCTGCACTGTAAAGCACTAATTCATTCATTCACAGTAACAGATGTTGTGTCATTCGACTATCAAGTTAAATATTGTGTGATTGTGATTGAAAGTACGTATACAGCCTGAAAGTCTCGTTAGATTGACATTTTTTTTATAATAGATCAAATGTATTGGAAGCTAAGATGTTACCTTAAACTTAAAATAAAATAACAAAATGCCATACAAACATGTGATATTTTAAGCTAACATCAATTGGTATGTTTGGGGTACTTAGGAAAATAAGATTTAAAGCCCAACAGCAATTTTAGACAAGCTTATCTTTGTGTGTAAATATATCTTGGCAATATCGTCATTTTTGCCATCTGGATGCTGTCAGATCTGGCGAAATCTTCATCTGGTTGCAAGTTTGTATTGCACACTTAGTTTGTTCAATGCTTTGATGTATGGAAATCAAATGTTTTGGTTCCAAAGGTTCAATTTAAATTTTGCCCATATTGAAATTTAAAAACAAAACATTTCGTATCACATAACATGCAAATAAGAATCTGAAATTTGTTAGCTTTTGCAATCGTAATGTTGACAGACATCCATGTATAGTACGTGTGGGCAAACATATACAGTTGAAAGGTAACATAGCTTTAATCATAAATGCCATTTCCGACCACCAAGAAAATTCTGACCACTTGGATGTCCTTGTCAAATAGTAAACTGCATGGATTTCTAAGGGCTAAATTTAGTTATGTCTTAATTGTTGTATTTACATTAAACCTGTAGTTGACCAATTAACAAGATTACATGGGATTGAATTTTCTGTCAGTATTTTTATCAAAATAGAAAGGCAATTATGCAGGTCGGATTTTAACAGTGACTGGAACATTTTTAAGCAGTTGTCTAAGGAATTCTGACATTTGCAATTCCTTGGCTGTAATAGTAATAGGCGATCATGCTTCCCTTGAATAGTTTAACCAATTTATGATAATTATTAATAAATCTGCATGTACCTGTATGTACACTGAAACGAACCCTTGCCTCTCATGGAATATTCTTTTGACAACTGGATATGATATCATTTATAGTGTAGCCATGCTCTAAAATCAAACTTAATATACCACATGTAATCTATCCCATATATATACATGATATACATTTTATGATATTGGAAAAACAAGATATCTACTAGTAAGTGGCGTAGATAATTCATAAACAAGGTCATTGTGTGGATATAGATGATTTGTTTCAAGGTTAAGGCCAATGATTCAGGTTATTAACCCTCAGGCTGCCATACCCGTACATAGACGGGTTACGTCATGCATCACTGACGGCCAAACCCGTACATAGACGGGTTGCCCGCTTGCCAATTTCAATCGACGAAAACATAAGTTTTGATGGAAT
>JAUTBT010084162.1:0-12519 GCA_032361225.1 Lepetodrilus schrolli | reverse complement strand
CTCTCTCTCTCTCTCTCTCTCTCTCTCTCTCTCTCTCTCTCTCTCTCTCTCTCTCTCTCTCTCTCTCTCTCTCTGCAGTTGACGAGATAATTTACGAATGCTTCATTTTTTAAGACGTATTTTGCTCATCTCTCTCAACAAATCAAGTATAACACGTATATTATTTGTGATCCTGTTGGTTTATAAAGAAAAATATAAAATAATTTGCTCATTGGAGATCTCATTTGCTACTAAAGTGTATTAAGACCATTCATGTTTTTACATCGTAGATCGTACGTGTATGTACATGTATACAGTAATTTTCACGTTTTGGTGAATCCTGTTGCTATCACACCTCCACTAGACATCATTCCATGAACCATTTCTCCAATTTACAAGCCACTAGAATACACCTCCAAAATGATAATTTATGATAATTAGTGTGTCAAATAGACGTGAAAATCGTTCATGAATTTGATAAAGTCTTGAATGTATGAAGCGTTAGTAAAATCTTGCATTCTCATTACACTCGTATTGACCTACATGTCTAGCTGTTTATACATGGGAAATCAATGCAAACCTGTGTATATATTAAAATTAATATTTTTAAAAGCTGACTCATTAGTCAATGAAAGATTAATCGTGTTGATAAAGTAAACGTTCACTGTATCATTATGGACAGTTGTATGAACGCAGATGAAACTTATAAAATACATATTTCATATACACTACACAATAACTTTACGATATCAATATCCAAATATATTAATAAAATGCTATACTCACGTTAAAAAATATGTTTTTTAAAAATAATACAGCAAAGAACCGCCCATAATACGGAGAGTTAACGAGCAATGTCAAACAGGTCTATACGCTTCCGGTGTGAGAGCCGACACACGGTACTGTTTGGCTTCTGACGGGTAGCAATCTTTCCTTTTAACCACTTCTCAAACTGAAAATTGATTTCCCGACGTTTACAATATTATGTGACTGCTCACGTCCTACTTAATCGAAACCTGCCAATCATCGTGCGGATGAGTGCATTATATTACACCGTTCCAAATGATATTTTATCTTTGTCTGCTTAACAGTATTGTCCGGGGAAATGAAATAAAATCCCCCAGTAAAAATTCCCAAGTAATCAGACGAAGCTGGACGTTAAGAAAATTAATCCTGCGCGGAAGAACATTGGAGGACAAGGCGACTGGAATTCGAGGGCACTTTGATTGTATCGTCTATCGATTACCCCCTACAACGAAACTGTATATGGCCGTGCCAATCAAATCTATTACACCCTTGAACTTTCACTAAAGCTTGTGAGGCATTCTGACGCTGATGATTGGCTATGATTGGATTACGGAGGGCGCTGGGTTATTTCACGTGTCCCCCGGGTTTTGCCGCTCTCCCAATACTTGTCAGTTAAGGGTGTGAATCTGCCTTGAGCAACTTGTAGTTTGCTCATTAACTTGGCCCCAAGCTTTCCATACAGAGACTATTTCTTCACCCGATGACGGCAAATAATGTATGTAATTGATTGGTCCTCTGTCAAGAGGGAAACATGTACCTATGGTTAACATATCTACGACAAGCCTGATTACCTCACAGCATTTCGCTACAACGCGGTAATGCGTGCGTTCAGATTGGCGTACGATTCTGGACTGGGCACCTGGACATGTTGAATGATAGGGCAATGCAACATGTTGTAAATATATGTCTTGTTTGGAAAGGACAATACATACTATACAGAACAGTAGAAACATAGCGATTATCCACGTGCCAATTACAATAGCAATTTACATATGATGATAGTTGTCTTTTTTATAACTGTTAAATGTACATTGAGTCATACAGAATAATGTATATGTATGTGAGACAAATAACACTGTTGATTTTACATGTGCATCATGTACATATTGATAATATTGTAGTATGTTAGTTTGTATATATATATGTGTATGTGTACATAAACATGTGTACTAGATGGAAACAAATGTAATATTTGTGCAATAAATTGATACAAAATAAAAATAAAACATTTCTTTTTATTTTATCCTTTTTTTTAGAAAACATGAAGGAAAAGGTGTACATAGAAAAAATATGTTTTATTCCCGAAACGAAACAATTGAATGAGCACATATCAGTACACAACGCATAATCACTTGTTTGTGTTCAAAGAGAAAAACATTGAGAACTATATTCGCTTATATTACTACACATGCGGGTTTATACTAGTCTACATGAATATTGACGTGGTGAAAATAGCATCCGGTCAAACCCGGAAGCCGTGTACGCTCATTGTGCTTGCATATAAATATGAGTTAATAATTATTAACTTTAGCCACTAAATCATCATTTCTCTTTTAGGGATTCGGATATGATTTGGATTCAACTTGGTGCGCATGTTTGGCTTCAAATGCGGGTGATAAACATCTGGCCTACGCTCTATTTCACCAATTCCGGAAATGACCCGACGTTGTTTGCCCCTCAAGCCCAGCCTATCCCTCGTTTGAGATGTGCAAATGCAAAGCAAACGGCCTTGTGTTAAAGAGTAGGCAGTTCTTATACCGACGAGTACTATTTAACATCTTCTGGCTTCTATTACTGATATACGTCACGATATTATTCTGATTTACTACCTAAATAGTAACACAATTACTGAGTCTCGTATGCTGGCAGGTGATAGAATGAGAATTAAGAAACAAGTGATAATTGCACCTCGATAAAATGCATGTGAAAAAATGGACCGTGCAAAGTAGAAACGCAATATTGATCAATATCAACGAACTGTAAGGTAGACAACTCGTTATATCTTATCTTTAAAGCTGACTTTGGTCATCATGCTGACATATCCTTTGAGAATGAAATGAAATTTTGTATTACAGTATTATATTATTGAGTAGGAATCACATAAACATGCGCATATTCTTGCTTCGCAAGTTTTGTAAATATCAACATATATATGTGAATACAAATACTAGTATTACTTAAATCCATTATTAAGAAATCTCATTATTAATATATTATTCATGTATAATCGTTGTCTAAGGACTCACATTCGCACATATTTGTCTAGCATATAATAGAGACATGTACACACACACACACACACAAACACATATATATATATATATATATATATATATATATATTTGCGCTGTGTATCAATGATGTAGCAAGTATGAACACATGGGATTTGATAGTATCAATACTAGGCTGCAACTGCTTGAAGATAATTAAGTGGGATATGCACGAGCTATAAAAACAACAGTCAGCATAATATTTATATCAGTGTGTGTCTAACACACGAGTATGAGTCCATTATCAACACGATATATGAATCAAAGTAAGTAAATGCATTTACACAGGTGTGAATAATAATCCACGATTCTAACGAAATTTCAAAAAAAAATAAGATTCCTGATAAATGCACATTCTCTTTAAAACCGCTGAAGAATATCATAACCGAGAGTGGAACAACAGCGTAGTGACTTTCAGTGTTTTCTCTTTTGACTTTTTCTATTGATATAATATCAATGAATAATGTATTCTAGCCAAAATGAAAATGAACGTATGCAGGATCCGATTGTATATTAATGCGTATAAGGAAACACACATACAATTAAGGAGAATTGTCAGACTAACCTATGATGAAAAGTAATCAAGCTTTCCTAGAAGATAGGCGTGCTGCTCCTTGCCTTGCTGGATTAAGCGTTCTATGGCATCTCCGGTTGCCTCCAGCATGAGGAGGGTTAAGTTGATTCTACCAACCACCAAGGATGACACATCTTGACAGTCATTGTAATTCTCGTTATCAATGTGCCTCCCTTAGCAAGCATTTTACTAAAGACTAAAGTAATTAAAGTAGGATCGTCTATGAATAAACCAGCATACAAAAGGATATTCCCACTTTACGATTATCTAGTTAGCTGTTGTACACGCACATATAGAATGGAAACACGTATGTCTTTGTACAGGTAATATACAATACGATCGAGATGTACGGAAGCATCATTAGTCCTCGATTTTAGTTCATTTCACATTAGCATCTTGATTATAGAACTATGGTATCCAATAAGTTCTATAGATGCTATACATCTGAAACAAAGAATTGACAAACATAACAGTGCATACTAC
Organism: Lepetodrilus schrolli; assembly: GCA_032361225.1. NCBI lineage: Eukaryota > Metazoa > Mollusca > Gastropoda > Lepetellida > Lepetodrilidae > Lepetodrilus > Lepetodrilus schrolli. The sequence goes on along the minus strand of JAUTBT010084162.1, from coordinate 8,406 downwards.
CATAAATGCACAATTTCAACATCACTATTTGACATTAAAATAGATAAAGAATGTCGAAAGAAATCAGATTACCTACTGAATATTGATAGAGAAAATAACGCTGTCATTGAGTTTCATCTTTCAGACAAAACCTTCAAAATATGCATATATAGTATAAAATACACGCCGATTAGAGGATAACAAAAACTTTCTCTTTCCAAAGCTCTTAGATATATATGTTTTTATTACTAGCATATGGGTATAATTAATAGGTTTACATTCTTAAATTATCAGTAAAACTCTTTCGTATTCTACGCACACAAAAAAGAACACACCTTATTTTGAATTATTTGGGAAACCTAGAAACGTGCCGATACCTTCAAACACACATTATAAGGGTAAAAGGATTATTGTTACTTGAAATTTCTTGAAAAACGTGCAAGAAACTTGCATATCTACGCTTCAGTAATCTAACCGTAATCATTCCTGCAGATCTCATCCAGTTAAAGAATTGGCAGTCAAAGAACCGTGTGCGTTGGAACCGGAAAAGACAGAATAATGCCTCTATAGACACGGGATACTGACGGTGCCAATTCCCGGTTGAGCCATCTTTACAGAATTATTGAACAGTCAGTTATTTCTTCCCTAAAACTGACAGGATTCTCTCCCGGGGTATTAGATATCTGCTCGCGTACCCCCACGGACATTTGGAACACACGCAACCTCACGTGCTAGGGAGATCTTTTTGCCAGTTCCTTAACAAGAGCCGAGTACTTGCTTTAGTAAGTTCTTTCACACGGATGGGTGAAGTAGTGCTGTCCAATGTATGTGACAGTGTAATCGTAAGTGTCGTGTGACGCGATTGATGACTAGGTATTTAGACGGTCTTTGGAACTTTACCTGAGACCGTAATTGTTGTCTTATATGCCCAAATACACATACACTGTACAGTATAGATGCTATATTCTACTTACAACATATGATTATATTCATCAAGCATTCCTTCAGTCAAGATACATTACTAACCCCGTAGTGTATTAAATTAATAAGTTAATACAGAAAATATAACTTTTAGATGTGCATCCAGCAAAATTACAAAATTCCGAAATAAATATAGTTGAATTTTCTTCTCTACGATCAATTGTTCATTTTTATGTCTGTTTGTCAGCTAATATTACTATTAAGTTAAAACCAAAGAGCAAAAGACATAATTATATAACCTTGCAATAAAGCCTGGGCAACATTATTAAGCGACTTGATGTGCATTCTCGTATAGTATTAGAACGAATTCAAACAAGCCTTAGTAATGACACTCGGCTTGAAATTACCTTCATTTTCATGTCATGATCGTCTTGAGAGAGCAGGGACAAAAGCCCCTTGCTGAAAGTCATCAGCTACTCCTATTGGACATGAACATATGTCTGAGTTGATGAGGCGGAAGATAATGTACAGAGGAGATATCAGGAGGAAGAAAGAAGATATCCAGTGGAGAAAAGAGGCATATGTCGTGAGAAGATACACATAGATACACAAAGATAGTCGTAGAAACTGAAATGGTTAAAACGTAAACTAGGTATGGTGTTATCCTCTCAGGATCCTCTCCTGAGACAGTGACAGGCCTGAATGGGTTAATGGGCATTGCGTTCGCCAAGTCTACTCTGCTATATACACGTGATTCAGTTTACATGTCTTAGACAATCACAATTCACATACGCATAACACTGCAGCAGCCATTTCGGAGGATTTCGTGAAGACTCGGAATCTATATATCCATTACTGCTGCTCTGCCTGCATGGTCTACGTGCGGCCGGTGAAATATCTCGGCTCTCTTGAATTGAAAGAAACGTCTTGAATACTGCTTATCCTTAGTAAACAGAAATGTCGTATTGGGTAATCGTTTCAATCTGAGACACACCATTCAACACTTATGAATGTCTGGTCACCACATGATACCAACTAAATCGTATTTGATTGTCAGGATATCTCGAATTGAGAACTATTTTGGCACATCACCTCTGTCATCTATGTATGCACACTATCCAGTCTTATGTCGTCTGGTGTCGATATTATAATACATGTTGTATTAAACAAGCTTTGGTTGTCATCTTTGGCGGATTGATTTAAGCAACTTTCTTAACTGCACGTTTGAGCTCAAGTCTATCTGCTGGAAATCACAACACAATTCCGTGAAGGAGAACGTATATCACAACACAGAGAGTACGAGAGGCAGAGTATCCAAACACCCCTGTCCAGCCTAACGATTGACCGTTCGCATCTGAAATAGACATGTATAACAGGTTCAGCATTTCCAATTCTATTCGGAACCTGTCAATTATCAATGCTCTTTCCTTGTTAAATATTTCTGCAAACATATGATATAAGGTGTCAACAACCAATTAACAAACGCAGAGTATATGTGCGTCTATTACTATGAGTAATACAATTTCATGGTCAGATATATAACAAGCAAAAATACAGACATTAAACATACAGACATTAAACATACAGACACAGCGAATTAGTCCTGTTTCTTTTGGATATCTTTTGGATATAACCTACAATTGCCATGGATAGCGCCCAAAATACATTTACGTTAACACGTAGGTTACCATACATTTCGTCAGTTAGATACTGTTTTACGATTTACTTGAAGATATCTGGTTCCGGGGATATATACTGGTAGACACACGAGGTATGACTTCATTGTATCTGGGATCGTTCCTTCCGACCACTGCAGGAGGAAACCGCTGCTGTTCCTGTATGTGGTTCCATCTGAGCCGCTGGTCGGTGGTGGTAGGTGGGGTAGTGGTGGTGGTGGTGGTAGTGGTTGTCATCATCAGCCGTCGATACGCAGTGTAATCTGTGGATAGATCAATGCATAGGATAGGACGCGTTGTGAGTCGTATACGTAATATATAGCCTTACCAATTGTCCCCTGATATTGTTTCACGAACGATCTGTACTGGAGATATTTCTTGCAGAAAACATCGCGTACGCCATAGTTTTAATAAAGCAAGGACTGGCGTAAACCTCGACTTAATCCGGATTTAATTCAGATACTGTAAATCAGGAAATTAATGCGTCATTAATTTAATGCGACCTCAAGCATTTAGACATAAATGCGACAACAATTAAATGCGAATAATTTCCTGATTTACAGTATTCGTTTTATTCTCATATTTCTAGGTTCATGATACAGAGACTACACAGCATATGCTAATATAACACACAACATTACATACTGTTACTAACTTTTAACTACTAGTATACAGCATACTCAAGTATCGAATCAGTGCACGTACAAACGTGTTGTCGATGGTTCACAAGCCGTCTTAGCTGGTTACGATGTCGTAACCTTTAGGAAATACCGTCAGCGAAAAATATGCTGAATTACGGCTATGTATATAGGCCTCAGGAGTCCAAACTAATTATTTGTTCATTATAATTAAGTTATACCTGCCCCCGTCATGGTAACATGACGACATCATTATTAAAACATAAACGCATTTTAACATATCACACATTAAGTCTAAAATATATCATATCAATATTTTAGTACTTTATATAGAATACTTATTGTTATTTCGCTAACGTACCGTTAGTTGGTTAGGCTAACATCAAAGCAGTTTCTTATAGAGCAAGGTTTGGTAAATGTGTGCAGTTATTGATTTCATCAGTGCGAACAGTTGACAGTGAGTAGCTTTAATGCACCAATGTGTGGAGATGCAGCACCCCGTAGGCAGATTTCTTGCAGTACTACAAGAGGTGTTAGATAAAATTAATGTGAGTCACGATACAGACTGTACTCATGTGCATTATTAGATACAATACCATTAATTATGATGATGATAACGATACTACTACTACCAAATAATAATTATGATAACGATGATGATTTCTTTTATTATTTTAAATTTAAAACGGCTTTCAAGATTCTTTCACATATATCACGGCTTGTCAGTTCAAGGTAGGAGGTAACCCGCAACATCCGTAACGATGAATGTCGCAGAAAACCTGCGAGCACCGGCTGGTACTGACCAGACCAAGGATGATAACTGCATTGTCACTCTACAGAAAGGTAACTTTCGCGAACATTGATTCCGGGCCCCCGGGGTGGGATTTAAACCTGGAACCGTTGGTTCCGAAGTCCAACGTTCCACTACTACGCTACCACCCGCCCCCAACGATGATGATGATACTACTACTACTACTACTACTACTACTACTACTACTACTAATAATAATAATAATAATAATAATAATAATATGTTAGCTATGGTATGGCTAAATTAAAAGCTTTCATCACTGAAATTGTTTCTAAGGCGTTCCCCCTTTTTTTATTTGTTCTTCTCTCATTCATCTGATATTAATTGTATGTCTTTTATCTGCAAATATTAATAGACGCCTATTATGTAGCGATTTCCATTATTATCGTATGAATGGATACATTCAAATATACTTAGAAATAAATAACAGAAGTTTGACCCATCACCGAGCTCCTTTGACTATCATTGCCAAGGGAGGTAATTACTCGACCTCGTCCATGAGGCACAATTACATTAGACCAATGGTTAAGGAAGGTTAGGGATAATGTGGCCATTCCTCAGCACTCTCTGATATTGGGTATCCATTATAGATTGTAATCTATTTCCAAAACTGAGCCATCTTTATATAGCAGTTATCTGTCTGGAGATATATGCATGAGCAAATGATTGAGTTATTAGCCTGTACGTGACCGGTTTTACTACTCTGGAGAAACAGCTTAAAGGACACTGGCAATGGCTGGACGTCATTTAAAGTACGTTAAAACTGGTGTGGTGTGTATACAGTGCTACAACAATAGCTATGTGGTTTACTCATGATCATTAATAATAGTCATTGAAAATGTTAAGATATATTACTAATGTTGTCAACAATATACACTACTATGACATGACTCTATATGTGTGTATACCCTCTGTCATCCTCTAGAACAAGTTCCCAGATTATCCTTACATTCGTCGTATCCCATGACCAATTAAATTAACTCTCTCTCTCGCTCTCTATCTCTATCTATCTCTATCTCTCTCCAGATTATCCTTACATTGGTCATATCCCCTGACCAATTAAATTACCTCTCTCTATCTCTCTCTATCTCTCTCTCTCTATCTATATATCTCTCTCTATCTCTCTCTGTATATCTCTCTCTATCTCTCTATCTCTCTATCTATCTATCTCTAACTCTCTCTGTCTGTCTCTCTCCCTCTCTCTATCTATCTATCTCTCTATCTCTCTCTATCTATATCTCTCTTTATCTCTCTATCTCTATCTCTCTCTATCTATCACTCTCTATCTATCTCTATATATCTCTATCTCTCTCGCTATCTATCTATCTCTCTCCCTCCCTCCCTCACTCTCTCTCTCTCTCTCTCTCTCTCTCTCTCTCTCTCCACTCACCATACAACACCATGCTCTCAGCATCGCTGCCAAGTAGGTTGGACGCACTGCACGTGTACTCGCCAAAGTCGACGTCGTCGAGCACGCGTATCCTGAGACTAAGCGTGATGGTGTGATCGGCGTCGTGGTAGATCTCTATGCGGTGTTTGGCGCTGTTCTGTACCTCCTCCCCACCCCACATCCAGTAGCTGATCTCCTGGGGGTTTGCAGTGATGATGCACTCCAGGATAGTCTCCTTGCCCATCACTTGACCTATTCTCCGGTTAGGAAGCCGTACCTCTGGTGGAACTAGGTTTAGGACAGATTGGTATTGAATACTATTAATGATATATGAAATTATATATAAATATTTGTATAGCGTAGCGCTGCTCAGATACGCTTCGTGTGAGTCTGAGGAAACAGTAAAATTGTCAGCATTAAGAAACGTCAACATTTTATAATCTGATAGTATATTTTACATTGAATCCAGGACTGAGGACATTTCAAATATTGAATATATAGAAAGAAAGAAATATCATTACCATTAAATTTTTACTATAATGCACATGTTAAGAAAGGTTAGAATTGTATTATATTTGTACTCAGAACATTCCAGACAAGCATACAAATCGAGATGATACAAAGATACATGCTATGGCAAGTATGGTGTGATAGGTGACAGTTATATTGCATACAGGTGGGTAACACTAGGATTTATTCACACCGGCACTTAGAACTGGACTTTGGCAATGTAACAGGCAATGTCTGAATTAATAGATATGCGTAATTATGAATATCCAACCTTAACTAAACATTAAATCTGCACACAGAAAAAAGTTATCGATTAGTATCCTAAATCACATGATATTACTTAAATGCATACCACGTTTACATTAACTCACGCGAAGTGCATGTTTTATACCTGCTGGTAAATTAGTGGTCTTAAAATACCAGTGTAGCCTAACATGACAGATCAATTAAAATATATAGATTATTTAAATTTCCCGAGAGAAATATTTACTGTATGAAATTGTACACAGATGTTTCAAAAAGTATGTAATGTTGTAAATATTATTATATTAATAATAACAAGAGGAACAACCCTTCCTATATCTAGACTTGTTTAAGTAAAATAGAAATTGTATACAATTATGAATGAAATTAGATTGGTAAAGAAGTAATGGTTTAATACATTAAATACAAAGCTTTACTGATCTGGCCCTCGTTTCACAACGACATCCTAAATTTAGGAGCTCCTAACTTTATGACCCAGTTTATCACCTCCTAGGCTAAGTTAGATGCCGATTTAAGAAGTGATACGACTTGTGACGTCGTCGTGAAACACTTGTTACGAGGTGACAACCCTGAGGACTGGTTTAGGAGCTCCTAAATAGTTAGGATGCCGTTGTGAAACGGGGGCCAGATGTATTTGTTGAATATTAAAATTAAATGAATTGAATAGATTAAAAATAATAATTAACTATTTAATAACCAATAGCAGTGAGAAACAGTAAGGCTTAACAACTAATATTTGAGATACAGTATGACCTAATGTCTTCATTGCTCCACGTTTTATCGGTGAAATACGACATCTTCAGAGGTGTGTCGAGCGTTAGAAGGTTGTACGTTGTTTGGTAATGTACTGTCTCTACTCACATTCCACGGTGACCTTGATCTGTCGGTGTGCGGCGTGGGGTACTCCGTTGAAAGCCACGCACTCGTATGTGTCCCCGCAGTAACGACTGACATTATGGATGATAAGAACTTCACCGCTCATACCTATTCCTGTCGTCACAGGCAAAGCTATATTCAAAAGTATTCGCATAGTATCAATAGTTGTGGCTTGAATAAATAATTGAAGTAATTAATAGGATAAATAAACCAGTTCATAATTGTTGTTAGTTTTGATTTCTGAGGCATTAATATTTTTGTCATGAACAACATTCAATATTACATACTTTTTTTTTTATATAGATGTATAATTGAAACATGTCAAATTTAATACCAGTGCCCAATATTAGAAAGATAAAATAGTACTTACAACATACATCATGTTAACATATTACCACATACCATAACACATCTGCAATCAAACCCAATAATGATGCTTTTGATATGAATATGTAATCTTACTATGCAACGAGGAAATATCTCAGCATAACAAGGGCAACGGTATTTGCGATATCCCCCAGCTTCGTCCATTTGGTAGGGTAGTGATGAGGCCAAATGCATTCATGGATTCATATATCGATTTTCGGGGAAAGTTGTAAAATATATATTTTCAAATAAATCGTCGATTAAAACTGACATTGCATAATATAGAGAGTATTATCGTGTGTTTGGACTCATTGTATTCCTAGAATGTAATGCCTATTTCAAATGCTGGATATTGACAATATCTAAAGACAAGTGAAATAATGTTGAAATCGGCTCTAAACCTTAATTCAACCAACATATTCAAACGCATCAGCACACACGCACACAAATACACACAAACATGCACATACATACACACGAACGCACACACAAGCAAACGTTCCCAATGTCCCTGTAGGGTAATTGATCCAGAAGTGCAATGCGTTAATACTCACAATTACATGTATATTATCTAGGCATGTTTCTTACTTTCTTTTTCCGCATCGTCTTCGCTCGTTCGGTGTCTGTACCACGTGACTGTCGGGGTCGGAATACCGGAGACATTGCATAATAGTGTCACAGTGTCGCCTTCACGAACTGTCATGTCATCTGACGAAACCTCGTGGTGAATTTTGGCAGGAACTAAAATGAGAACACCCATACCATCATGGATGTAGGTACTATTTTAAATGGACTATCCTATACTATATCCTGTACATCATGAATGCAGGTACTATCTAATATGAACTATCCTATACTATATCCTGTACATCATGAATGCAGGTACTATCTAATATGAACTATCCTATACTATATCCTGTACATCATGAATGCAGGTACTATCTAATATGAACTATCCTATACTATATCCTGTAC
>JAUTBT010084161.1:0-12521 GCA_032361225.1 Lepetodrilus schrolli | reverse complement strand
GGCTGGTACTGACAAGACCAAAGATGATAACTGCATTGCCACTCTACAGACATCGCATCCTATCAATATCGCGTCAGGAAACTAACTTTTGTGAATATTGATGCCGGGATCCCAGGACAGGATTTGAACCTGGAACCTTTGGCTCCGAAGTCAAATGTTCTACCACTGCGCTACTACCTACCCCTTTTGGTCGAGTACTAAATATAAATGTAGAATAGATATAACATTTAAACAAAGGTATATACTATAAGTTGTACTAGATCACCCACACTCCGGATCACTCCTGTGCAGCCTCACTTTTGGTTGAACACTTTTTTTCGTGCTGCACGTGCTCTTGCTGTAGTCACGTCATTGTTTACACGCTGTCAAGTCGCCACAATATTTACTTCCTTGCATTAGTCATAACCAGATAAACAAATTGTCTTATCTCCAGTCAGGTATTTGGTCCCATGGTACCGTATTGACACTTGCATCAAGATTTATTTTGACTGGTTCGATCCCAGGTTTGGGCACATGTATTTCACGAATTTCAGGTTGCATACGACTACATGAAAAAAACTATACTTTCTTAATGCATGAGCAAGTGCAGGAAGTTGATGCTAGACCTAAATATTGCATTTAAAAAACTATGTGCTTTTCAAAGGGGTGCCAGTACTTTCTATTATAATAGTGTGTAGAAAAGCAGTAGAAAAGCTATGATCTATATGCTAATATAGGTGATGGTACTTTGCATCTTTATCTTCAATACAGTCCAAAATGATACTTTTAAAAGCACTAAAAAATAGTATGTATTATGTAATCGTCTATTCTTCCTACTGTCATTGTGACATTACTGATAAACAAGGTCGTAGCCCAGTAAAGACTCGGCAATGATGTGGCAGAGTGACAGCAGCTGGAATGGCTTGTGCTTGGCGATGTCGACAGCATGAGGTATTGAATCAGTGATCCAGAAATTCTCGAATGGAATATCGGTCTGAGTAAATATCTTCCAGGAATCCTTCGGAAATACTGCATGGGTGACATATGCACTAATGGTGGAAGCCCCTCTTTCGAGGAGAACCTGCAAGATAGGACAAATTGTAAATGGTGGATCACTTTGCCATTAGCAATACTTTACTTTTTTTGAGGTCTGAAAACCAAAGCATATATATTTCAGAAGAAAATAGACATACCATATTTTAGGGCTTGAATGAGTCTCCGGGTACCCGGGGCCAAGTCAGTTTTATCAAAAACTCGAGTCCAAACTTAGGACTCAAGGACCCGTGAGGGAAATAACTCCATGTTCACCATGGAATGAATGGCAGACAATACCCAAGGCAACCGTACACACATTAATCATCAGTATGCCATCAAAGTGTCTTGCATCTATCCTTCAACATACACCCCAAAATTGATTTTCCAGAAATTACATATTCACTATCATTTCATTCGGACCCTTATTTTTTTGGTCATTTTTTCATTGGTATTCATTAGCATTTAGCCATTGTATTTCACTTGAAGATGAACCATCCACAGATGGTTGGGTACTTGAGACCGAGTCGGGTCCAACCCCCCGGGTACCAGAGTCTGAAATAATGGACCTGTTCAGGCCCTACCATATGTCCATCCCGGAGCTGTTGACAAGCTCATGGATTTCAGAAATTATAATGAAAATGTGTAAAATTGAAACTTATCTTTCTAAAATTGATGCCACATGTTTACAGTAATCAAGTTAATAATGACTGTTCTCACTTTGCCACATGTTTACAGTAATCAAGTTAATAATGACGGTTCTCACTTTGCCACATTCCTTGAGTGTTCCTCCTGTCTGCACCAGGTCATCAATGATTATTACATGCTTCCCTTTTGGATCACCTTAAAAGCCAATGCAGAATAATATCAGTAACATATCTTCCATAGTTCATATTGAGCCATGTATACTGAACCAAATCAGTTTTAGCAGCTTTTTAATATTATGTCAAAATGGCCACCCCCAGACAACAAATGAAACCTTTCATTAAAAAACATGGACAGGTAAATTGATATTTCGGACAAGTGAAAGTGACCCCCAAGTTGCCCTCTTGGTCTTACTACAGGCACCAAGGCCTCATTCTCGGACTTAAACTGTTACACCTACCATCTTTGACCGAGACGATCTTTTTGTCCCCCTCACGAACCTTTGCACAGATGATGGTTTGCTCGCCAGCGAAGTGCAGATGGAATCGCTTAAACGCGCCATCGTCTGGAAATGCAAAGGCAAGGTTGGATCGGTCACTTAGCTTTTCCACCTGGCGTCTCAGAAGTGGTATTGCTGTCTCCAATCTGATGGAAGACAATGGAAAATCAAATGGTCATGCCTACCAATGAAAACATCACGTGAAACAGCTGTGCTTGCTCTAGTTCCCAGATAACTACAGAAGCCAGTTTGGGTCACTCTTACTTGTTTCCAAAGTAAAACAGATTTATTTTTTCAACAGGTTTGCAGACAAGCAATATTTATATGGTTTTCTATTTTTTAAATAAAGTATCCATTATGGGCAGCCATACATCTTTATATTTTACATTTTGATGAAACCTCAAAATATATAATATCTGCCAGTGGCAAGCAGGATTTGGGCAATCGGATTACTTATGATTTCTTGCAATGGTTTGCTGTTGAAAAACTAAACATACTGTTTCTATTATATATTAATGTTCAACTTTAAAGAGGAAATAAGAAAAATAATGGTTCATGTCATATAACGAGGTCAGCAGCATGACACCAGACACCAGGATACATTATCAGATGCAGAAATCTCACTTTGGTATGACAGATAGCAGTCCAACATTGAACACAATAATGGTATTAATAGATAGGTGACAATCTGTAGAGTAAAATTCGTAACCGATTTGAAACTTTTCATGAAATATCTTGCTGTGAGAGAAACAAAAGTGTCAAAACATTAGTATACTTCAGACACTGAAACAATTATGTAGGGTATAGCTTTAGGATGCCATTTTCCTACCTCTAATGCAGGAGTGAATTATCTATCATTTGATCTACATCTATTACAAGAGGTATTCATGAGAGTGTCCTCTAGTCAGTGAATATGTTCGTCTTGAAATGTGTAAAATTACAGACAGTAAAATCAAAATTTGAGGATACCCATCAATGTGGATACCAAATGAGTATTTCATCCCTTTTTATTGTCTATTGACAAGTACATTTGTTCTTAAAACATATCTGGCCCATGGTCTAGTATAGAAGCAATGTTGTGTCAGGAGATAATAAATCTGACTCTTATTTGTTATACATGATGGCGTCTTTATGTTATATACGATGATGCATGAAGGATTATTGCCTTAATTGCATAGCAATTATTTCCTTTTATTTATGTCCTTAATTAAGCAGCACTTGAAGGACTTGTGCAGTGGCATATTTTAAAATGCATGTATTACTGGCAATATTTCATAACTATGATAATATCAAATGCAGATCTCACCTTGGTATGACATTATCACATGCAGAATCTCACCTTGGTATGACATTATCAGAGAAGTAGAATCTTTCCTGGAGAGCATGTATGTCGAATATCATTATTTGTGCTGGTCCTTTAGCTGACAGTGGAATGCAGGACAGCAGTGTGGCCAGAGTCTGTCAGGAAGCAATGTATTTCAGCCAATTAAAATACAGTGGATATCTTTGACTATTTTAATAGCTCTCTTCTATCCCTCTCTTACTTTTCAGTAATGGAGAGATGTGCAACCAATTATCATTTATTGTGGGGTTTTCAACTTGTACTTTTCAAACAAACATCACTTCCGCATTATAAAATACCGCATTATATCAGGATCAAACTCAATATTGCACCAAATACGAAAGTCCTGTACAAACCTCACATTAATACTAATCTAATGAATTCATAAAACAGGAATTGTTCGCAGACTTGTTTTCACAAATATGTAAACATATTGGGCTTCACATAAATACAATATTTTACGCATTTAGTCATCACATTTACTTAACAGTATGATTTGTAACATGCTACCAATTTTCAGTAATTGTATTACCCAACTACGTTCCTTCTGGATTTAAACTTAAACAAGTTTTCTAATTGGTTGACATTTTAATTATATTAATAGATATTCATCCAAGCCTCGCCGGCCAGAAACAGACCTGCATAGCAATATCTCCCAGGGTATTTGTCGAATGTTAAGTACTCATATTAGCCGTTGTTGCGAGGATGGTAAACATATGCAAATCAATATCTCGGTAGTGGCCATTTTGAATTTATGGCTTTAAGACAAATTGCTCAAGGGTGACAGCTTGTCACCTGGCAGGAATATGTTCAAGAGAACCCATTCAACTAGAAACATGTATAATTATATATAATACATCGTATATACCATAAAATGCACATAACCCACAAATTCCAGTTCTGATGCAGGACTACTAGGTATGGGGGCGTCCAACACTAAGCCATGCAGTGCCATTGATTCAGATTCAGAATGGTTTGTGGGGTCACCCAACTCGATCTACTGTTGGTTCTGTTATCTTGACACATCTTTAACACATCTTTAACACCTGTTGGCTGCAACCAAATATCATGCCCTAAATTACATTTTGAATAATATTTCAAATAACGTACATAAGTGGATCAAATTCTATTTTTAGACATCCGGTTTAACGATTCTGGTGATAATCTACACAGTGACATGTACGTGACTGTTGTTTTATTTACGTATCTTACATTGTATGGCGATCAAAGCCTAGTACTTGTGTTTGGCTATCACCGGAACTTAGAAGATTCTGGGTAATTCTTGGAAATTCTAAAAATAAACATGACCCACTTACAGCCCCAATTGGTGTATCTTCCCCCGTTATTTCTACATACCTTAGCTGTGGCTATTTGGCCCTCACGATCAACTCTCTCCATTGTCCCTGTTGGGAAATAGGGTAGGATGAAGTGAAATGACTTTGCTAAATACCTGAAAGAAATATTAATCCATAGAACCAAAATCATATTTTGCACAACCACATATGTCATCTTACATAGGCCGTGTGATCTAACTCCTCTCTACTCTGTTAAGACCCCTTGCCTGTATTTCATGGCATTGAGAGATTAAAGTGCTATCATCGGCACTGATAGTTCCAATCAAATGCATCCTAACATTTATAGCTCAACATACTTGTCAATCATATCTTCGCATTCAGTCATTGTGACTTCCAGAATCAGTAGCCATGTAGGATGCTAAATTATATATATAGTGAATAGAGCGACACTTTCAGTAGTGACTGTTAAGAGGTGTAATGTGAAAATTAGGGGTCGGACAAGTCCAAACTATTGGACTCGAGAACACGGGTGTGAAGATTCGACTCGAACTTGAGTATAGAAGTTTATCATAATGTTACATACTAATACTTATGAATATTTAATCGTTGAAAAAGAAAAGAATAAATTACTATTGTAAATAGTGTAGTTATTTTTTAACTTCGCAATGTAAAATTTGTCATTGTAGTAAAGCCAGAATTCACGAGCACATGAGAATGCAACATTTAGATGTCTGGTGTGCACTGCCAACAGGGATTTTGACACACATCAGTTTTCCAGGAATCAACCTCACTATACCACCAAGACTAGTAACTAATCGAGGACATAAAGGATCTTACTTAGCCAATGATGTTACCTGATCAAAAGATGGTAGCCAAGAATTAATAGTTTTTGTGACTTCCACAACACATAATGAGGGATGATGGGCAATACTAAGTTTACTATAACCAACAAAATATCAAACAAATTGTTACCAGAATACAATGAAAGATAATTTGATCAATCATCCATTTATTAAATTAACTACATAACACCACAGAGCCAGCTAGTAGTACTACCAAGTAGCAAGTAGTAGCAAATTGCAGCAGCAGTAGTATCCAGGCCTAATAATATTTTTATTATTATTATTTTTTTTTTACTTAGAAGATGAATATATATATGTTGTTTAAAAATGTGCAGGTGTTTTTGAAATTCGACAATGGCAAATTTCATTTGAACTCGACCCACTTGTGGGAAGGGTTCAAATGGAAAATTTGCCATTGTCAAATTTCAATAACACCTGCAAATTTCAAAACACTATATATTTATCTCCATTGTAACACATTCGATGCCAAAGTTCATTTTATGGGGTGGGGTAACTCATTCTTGCTAGCACGAATGGTGGTGGTGAACAATTCCCATTCATAAGATTGAAATGGGTGCCTCGAAACAGTCAAAATTTCATTACATCATCTATCGTGGCCCAAGTTAGTGGGTAACCTTGAAACTGCAACTGTGATAAGCAGTCATCTGTAGTGACGTCACGGGCTTGACGTCGGGGCTTGACGTCACATCACACCACATTGCTTGACGTCACTACTCCAGTCTGTGCATTTAGCCAGCTGATAGCGTAAGCCACCACATACTCAATGTTTGGATGACAGAGTCAGACAAACTGGAAATATCTATCTAGGCAAGACCTTGGAAGAAAACTCGACAGCCACTTAAACCTATTTATTTCGTTCATGCATTAGGCATGTCATGATTAACTCCTAACTAAAATATTCTTGTCAGATGCATCTATTCTGGAAAATGTGTGACAGACACAACGCGTTGTGTACCGTGACATCTATGCATTCCTGCATTGGATCAACTCTCAATGTAATACTAACTATTATGATATTTATCCAACTTGTCCTCATTATTCGTGGTAAATTCCACAGGTTCAGGATATATTTCTTGAAATTCATTACTGAAAACCTTATTATTTTCACCGAGGTGGAAGTCTACTTGCGGCCACCATAGTAGAATCAGTAATGAATCAGTATCACTACACCGTGATGCGGTTCTGGGATCTAATGATATTTCATCCGGAAACATTTAATTTCTCGACCAATCAAATTGCTAAAATATCCTAAATGTGTTACAATTGGGGTTTAGAGCCACTTTCATGATTCTTTCACTTATATCACGGCTTGTCAGTTTAGGGCAGGAGGAAACCCACAACATCTGTAGTGCTGAATGTTTTTGGTACTGACAGACCAAGGATGATAACTACATTGCCACTCTACAGAGAGCGCATCCTATCAATATCATTTGAGAAAGGTAACTTTTACGAACATTGATGTCCGGCTCCCTGGGCAGGATTGTAACGTGGAACCTTTGGTTTCGGTCCAACGTTCTACCACTGCACTACCACCCACCCCCAATAATATCTAGGTATGCTAGGTACGAGATTGTGTGATGACAGTTGCTTTGGTTTGAATTTACCAGAGATTTTGATGACAGTCTAGAGCTGAGTTGATGTAGGGTGTCAGCATAACAGTCTCTGTGAGTAGTGATTAGGCTAGGACAAAAATATGTCAGACCGACTTGACTTCATTGAGATATGAAGCGGGCAGGTCTCTACAACATTCACACAAGGACAGACAAGTGGCACTGTCAATATTGAGTCATAAAATTATATCACCCTACAGTAAACAATACAGTGAAGGTAAGATATCCCTCCTCTCCCTACAGTAAACAATGCTTACCTTGGAAAAGCGTACAGGATAGACAGCTGCTCAAAAATCACCTCCGGAGAGTGGAAACTCCCAAGAAATATAACTGAAATTACATACTATGTTTGTAATGATGATATGAAACACAAATGTAACATCACTGTTAATTATATCAGTGCACTCTGGCAATACTGGTGTAAAGTCTAGAAGTCTATCGGCAGTCAAAAGTAACAAAACACAACGCTTTATCACCATATTAATAATATACCCGGGTATAATCTGAAAGTAATACTAGTATGTGGATGGCCTCAAACTATATCCCCATCTCCTCCAATTAAACCCCCAGGGATTAAGTCTCAAGCTATACCTCTATATTCTGCTGCATGGATATGGGAATACACTAGTTGACCCTCTATTGAATCCTGTATTGAATAAGTTGAATTTAGGTTGAAAGCAACGCTGTTTTGATGATCACAGTGACATAACTGCTTGACCATGCTGATGTCAGATCCAGAGCTGATAAATAATGTACTCAGTTTATCAAGAGTTCTGTTGGACATGGCTCAACATCATATGCAGCTAGCAGTTCAATCTTTCGTGCTAACAACAGTTCAATACGCTTACGTTTTGCTGGTCGCTCTGCCATGATGATACTAGCAGTCTAGCACTATATGAAAAAGATACCTTCAAATGCATACTAAAATGTACAAAGGCACATTAAACTCAAAGAGGCATCGCAATTTAGTGAGAATACGTGTATTGATCAACTGTATATTGGATGCCATCTTCAAATAAAAGACATGGGACCAGGATGACCAATTAAATAGCAGTGGATATTGTTTTCACAATGATTACCAGAACGTGAAGCCGGTTAACAAGATGAGCAATTCAGTGAGTATACATGTAGGCCTATAGTAATCCAACTGATCAAATTTACTGACTACGTTCGAGAGGTGTGATGTTTTTTTAATGATAACGATAACGGCAGTATGACACTTTGTAGCGCATTAAAATATTATAATAAAATTTCAAACAAATATTTGAATACGAATAGAATACTTGCAAACGAATATTCAAATATAATTTTTGCTATTCGTTTTAGCTCCAACTAGTAAGAGGTGCTAAAAATGGCTTTTTATTTCTGCACATGCTAGTAAATCACTTTTCATTATGCTTACATTTCAAATAGACCTCACCATAGCTAATGGATGATACAAAATGTTGTTTGTTTGTGTGGAATGCTTGATATAGTTATTTTAACTATAGGCTATATTCAGTGGCAACTGTCATAGGACATAAATTCTGAAATGCATGTAAAAAATACTGAAACCATCTCACCATCTCTGCCAGCCATTTCTTTGACTTCACTAATGAAAACATTTGGAAAGCCATCGTGAAATGTTTCCCACTGTATTGTCTCTTTGAATTCAACATCTCTTTGCCCTATGACGGAATCAGCTCTTTCTGTTTTCTGCAAAAAATAAATAACTGTGATGAGCCAGTTGAAGAGAAAATCGTGAATTTAACCTACCGTAGAACATGGAAAGTTAAAATTAATGTAAGTTTGGGGACTAACCATAAATGCATAAAGAAAGAATTTGAAATAATTCCATTTGAATATTTTTGTGGTAGATTACATAGCATAATTACCCTAATAATTCGAACCCTCTAATAGTTCGAACACCTAAATTAATAGCCGAAAATAAAAATAAAATTCTGACCATAAAAATAAGAACATTTTTATATTGTAACTTTCTAATTTCATTTTTTTCTCCATTTTTTTTAAAAATCCTTGATATATTTATCATTTAGAACTATTAAAGGGTTTGAACTATATTAGTATTTAAATGCAAAATCAAGTTATAGTGACAGCAAAATATGTCAAAGAATGCTAAGTGGGCTTCAATGTGAAAAATATTACATTGTAAATCAATACACTTGTGTTAGATTCTCCGAGCTGCCTCTGATGTTCCCTGTCTTGGTATTGGGAGTCCACTGCTTAGTGCTATACTTCACTTAACATGTATTTATATTACTTACGGTACTTTCGGGAGGGGGCGTGAAATTTATAAGTTATCTATCAGTCATCGGGCCTTAAAGGGTTAACAGCTGATGGTAAACAACATTTGTTTACAAAACAGTGTATATGTTAGTCACGTGGTTAGAGGAGTTAAAGTCAGACAATGGATGGGTGACGGCCATACACAATAACTAACCAGCCGACTGCCAGGAAAGTGAGCTGATTTATCGATAACAGATCATTTGGAAGGAAATCAATCATTTCATTTGGAAGGAAATCAATCATTGTATCTGGTGTAGGATAATCAGTTCTTTAGGTTTATACAATACGAATTTGGTTTTTGAGTTACTTTAAATTGAAAGTTGTTTAATTTATTCATTTCTTTACTTGAAACTCAAATGGATTGAATAATTTACAGTTGGAATTTAGTTTATTAGGCACCTGCATACATTATGGAGCTCAATGTGAAAAGACAATGGTAGGAACTATCATTTGCCAGAAGTGACCAAGACTGCAAAAAAAGGTCTGGGATTCTAATACTGAAGATCGCAAAAACAAGACCTAGATGTTAAATCAACACCATTAAGTGTTTATATGCTATGTTATGCTATGCTGTTATGTTAGGTATGTTAGTTATGCTATGCTATGCTATGCTATGCTATGCATGAATGTAATGTATGTATGTATGTATGTGTTGAAAGTGAGACATTGATATTACATTTGTAAAAAACATCAAAAACGTCAGGCGACGTCAAAACAATGTTGTATCAACGTCGGATTCCGTGCATATTGAAAGGATTTACACGACTGTTTCCATTTCACATTTAGTTATGGCGAGCGAAGCTAACGTCCTGCAGGGACATGCAAGCTCGCACTATAGTTTACACGTATTATTATGAGGGAAATGTTTTACAATGAAAAATGTAAACAAAAGCATAATCCTTGAGGTTGAAGTGACAGTCATGTGACGTGACTGGGGACCAGTATCCTAATACACGAATGATTTGTGCAAGTCATGTAAAACTGTACTTGTTTTGTGGACGGTTACCAGTTGAGGTAGAACCATGTGATCATTGAAATACATGTCTGTAAACTTGGTATGGAACTTATTTCAGTTCTTAGGCCTCGTAAATAATACAACATGCACATTATATTATATAATACATTTATTTCCTGTGTGGTAACTATATCATGGTATATGTGGTTTCATCGTAAATTTGGTTAATTTCACTGCCTGTATAATGTGCCTATAACACCCATAAACAGATGTTATTCAATTACTTACAAATCCACATGGATACGCGTTCATCGCAAATTATATCTCCGTTATAAATCTTCTTTTTTTTAATTGGAGTTTAGAGTCACTTTCAAGATTATTTCACTTATATCACTTGTCAGTTTAGGGCAGGAGGAAACCTGCAATATCTGTAGCGCTGAATATTGCAGTAAACCTGCAGGCACCGGATGGTACTGACAAGACCAAGGATGATAACTGCATTGCCCCTCTACAGACATCACATCCTAACAATATCGCGTTGAAAAGGTAACTTTCGCAAACATTGATGCCGGTAAATATACGTAATCTAGTATATTTATCCATTATTCTGGGTTGAAATATAATATTCAATGTCTCCTTTACATAATGGCTTAATGTAAACATTTGTATCGCCTTTCTATATATTTCTAATTAATTCATCTAAATGACGGCCCAATCGGTCTTGCCATGCTACAAGAGGATTTGGTTCCAGTGATTTTGTCATTGTTACGCAATGTGCGAAGTTGTGTGTGTACGGAGTACGTCGGTTGTTTTATCCCGATGCTATCCCATGGTTCTGGCTTATAATGTTACCACCTCGCTTCATCTAAAATCACGGCGGATGACCGAGGAAGTACGAGTAAATAAGCTCAGTCTATGATAGGCAACTGATACTCTCCTTCGATTGGTTGAAAGTTGGCGTACGCCACTGCCTACTAGATGACAGGTGGGCACATACTTATAAACAATAACACAACCACACCTGAAAAAGAGACCAGTCCTTGGATGTTCGCTACTCCGTGGAAATGGGATACGGCGGCAATATACTAACCAGACTCATCTTCTGTGAATCGGTCATTTCGCCCATACATCTCCCCACGATCTGTGTTGCAAGTCCACGCATGGACGGATGTGCGTATAATAGAACAGGGTTGTTGTAACTCCCGTTCATATTGCACTTTCACTTTTTAGACGAGGAAACCCGACGAGAGAATTCCCCCAGTGCATTGTGGGGATTGAAAACATTGCCATGTTGACGGTCTAGAACATATCCGGTATGATCACGTCTACCACAAATGTCCAATCAGACCTCAGCAATGCATTTGCCTCATGGGTTTTCCCCCCCCATACCCGTCTTTTCACGTGCATTTTCCTGGAAATTACTGGGTTTAGCTCTCAGTGGGTTGACGGAAATTCTAATAGTTAATATCCTATATTCGTTATCATAATGAGTAGGTTTACAGCAGATACATAGAGGATATTTCATGTCTAGTGAAATAGCATGCATCTCTCATCGAGTGACGTGGAAAAAAGGGGGTGGGGGGAGATATGAGTTTTCCCCACGCTACGAGACGAGATACATGCTATTTCACTAGAAAACCTTTCAATTCAAATGAAGTAGTACTTATTGGTTGATTTGGGGTTTAAAGCCACTTTCACGATTTTTTCACTCACATCATGGCTTGCATGCATATCTACTGTTTGTACTAGTCTGGATTTCCACCAGTTTGTAGTGTTAGCTCACTTGGAGGTATATCATTCCGTAGATAGAACATGAATACCCCCCTCAGACACAGTATACAGACTCGGAGCCGACCAGGCCTTGCTTTTCCCTCCTTCAATGCCAAGCAGGGGAACAAGTACCATCTTTTAATGTCCTTTGGTACGCGAGCGAGTTACATTACTGTTTTATGTCACAGCGGGAATCTTTCACCCATACATGACGATGAATTAATTAACTATACAATATGAATGGG